>PVKE010019205.1:0-28718 GCA_004027555.1 Craseonycteris thonglongyai | reverse complement strand
GGCTGGGCTGAGCTGGGCTGGGCTGGGCTGGGTTTGGTAGGTTTGGGTTGGGTTGGTTTAGGTTGGGTTGGGTTGGGTTGGGCTGGGCTGGGCTGGGATGGGCTGGGTTTGGTAGGTTTGGGTTGGGTTGGTTTGGGTTGGGTTGGGTTAGGTTGGGTTGGGCTGAGTTTCTTATAAGGATCCAGCATGTGAATAAATCAGGAAGCAGAGGTATAGTGAATGCAAAAAGAAACGTGGGGACATAGCTTCCAAGATGGTCCCCAGTGATGCTCGTCACCTCTTGGCATTTATACTCTTTTAATATCCTCTGCTTGCATGTAGTGGGACCTAAGCCTGACTTCTAACCAATAGAATATGGCTGGTTATCATAACTGTGATAAAGTTAGATGAGATTATGCCCTTTGCCTTGCTAACAGACATTCTTTCTTATCAGTTTGATGAAGCAAGTCACCCACCCTGTTGGAGAGGCCCAGTTAGCAAAGAACTGAAGGTGGTCTCTAACATCCATCAGGAATTCAAGCTCAGTCTCACTATCCTAGAGAAATTGAACCCTATCAACAACCTTAAAAGTATGCTTGGATAAAGATTCTTCCTGGGTCAAGGCTTCAAATGAGACCTCAATACTGATCAACACCTTGATCATGAACTGGTGAGAGGCCATGATGGAGAGGACCCCTGCTAACCCATGCCCAAATTCCTAACCCATAGCAACTATGAAATAATAAATGTGTGCTGCTTTTAGCCAATAAGTTTGTAGAAATTTGGTATGCTGCAATAGATAACTAATACAAAGAAACACTCATATAATTCACTTATCTTATAATTTTACCCAGAACCAGTCCTGCCTTGCATAGTTATGTTTAATAGTTGCCTACCAAATGGATATCTTAAATTTGTCTTTATTTTCTTAATCAATCAATTAGTATTATAAATTATAGTAAAATGGGTAATCGTACTATTAATTACTTATAAATAATAGTAACATTGCTTCTTTTTTTTTTTTTTCTATTTGTAAGGCAAAGTCTTATACTGGATTGCCATATTAAAAAAATATATCGGCAAATAAGCTATTTTCCAGTTATCAGTAGGACCTTGGAATGCCTGGGTGAAAAGGAGATTCTTTTTTTCCTAGTAAAATCATTTTATTTTTAATTATTTATTTATTTCAGTTATAGTTGACATTCAAATTGTTTTATATTAGTTTCATGTGTACAACATAGTGGTTAGACATTTACACAATTTATGCAGTGATCCCCCAATTAGTCTAGGACCCACCTAGTATTACACATAGTATCTCAACATTAAAAAAAATATTTTTTATTGTTTTGACAGAAAGAGACAGAGACAGAGATACAGAGAGAAGGGGGAGGACCCAGTGCAGTCTCCATAGTTGAATGTCATCAGTTTTCAGCATGATTTTGTTCCATTCAGATGGGTGGGGTCCATACAGGGCAGGAACTGGGCAGGGACCTCCTGCATGGGAGGCATGCCCCCCGAAGGCTACGGACCTAACCGAGGGCCTCCCATGTGAGAAGCTCACCTCAGCAGGAACCAAACTGGGGGCACACCTCAGTTCAGCGTATGGGTCCACATGGGCAGGGGCTGGAGTTCAATCCTTGGACTCCAGGGCTGCAAAGTGAGCGCTTAACCCACTAAGCCATCCCGTCTTCACCTCAACATTATTGACTATATTCCCTATGCTATACTTTATATCCCTGTGACTATTTTGTAACTACCAATTTGTATTTATTAATCCCTTTATCTTTTTCACCCAGCCACTAACTAATTGAGGCCTGAGTGACAAAATGTAAATAAATATAAAATGGATTGAGAGGCCGCTGTTTTCCTTCTACTTTCACAGACTTTCCTTAAAACAAAGTTTTTTTCCAGCTTCATTTAAATGAAGATATTGTCCTATATAAATAATTATATTTTCTCAATAAATAATAAAGTCTTTGAGTCCTAATTCTATCACTGGAAATTATTTCCTTTTTTACATTACAGCAAGAATAATCAAAGTATGCACGTTGTTAAATCTCGAGGAGGTTAGTTATTTTGTTATGCAATACTGTTCATCATATATAATATACTGCCAAAAAATATTCCTGTGATTTCCGCCCCCCACACACACACATACACACAAAGTAGCCACAACTTCTTAACTATGTTCATTCCAGTTAGACCCCTGTGTACCACAGGAATCTTACTTTCTCACTAGCTCATATTATTTCATTGCTTCTGTCTGACTTCTTCAGTCTTTTCATAACAGACTTCAGATTGCAAAGTAGTTGAAATTAATGACTTAGCCAAACAGGGTAGGAGTTTGACTCTATGTTCTTTGCTCTCCTTTTCAGCATCTGTGGGAGATTTGATAACTTCTCTGCTCTGGAAACTTCTAATTGAGCATAAAGAAGGCTGGTAAATCATTGTACTGTAGCAACTGTGGTCCAATGTTTTCTCTGCCTAATGATCCTAAAGCACATCCAGTCCATGCATGCCCATCACCTGAAATATGAGCATTGTGCAGGCATATTTATGAGCATTTGAAAAGAGCTTGTACAAATCCCCTTTGTTCCATTCCAGTTTACTTCCATTCCTTTCTCTTTTTCTAGATCAGTAAAACCCAGATGATTTACTATGAGTAAACACTAATAGAGGATTTGCAGCTTTTAATTTCAGGCACCTGCTGGTCATATAATTAAGATTATCTCCACTTAAGTACAAGCTAGTTTACAAATTATGTTTCTACTTATCCCAAAACTCATACTCATTTACTCATATATCTACATCTTATATCACTAGTTTGGTAGCTAGCGATTTCTGCTACTTGTTATTCATACCCTGATACCTTCATAGAAGCTTCAATTTTTTTTGAAATTTGTTATGCAATCAAATAATGCTAAAATAGAAATACATACATTGGGCATGTCTTTTTTAAAAAAGATTTATTTTTATTGTTTTTGACAGAGAGAGATACAAAGACAGAGATAGAGAGAAGGGTGAGGACCCAGAACAGTCTCCATAGTTGCATATCGTTGGTTTTTCCACATACCGGTAGTTTCATTCCACAGGTGGGCGTGGGGCTGCACAGGACAGGAACTGGGCCAGGGTCTCACCCCGGTGAGAACTGAACTGGGGGCACTCCCCAGTTCAGCATATGGGTCCACATGGGCCGGGGCCGGGATTCGATCCTCAGTGTCTGGAATTGCAAAGTGAGCACTTAACCCACTGAGCCATCCCGGCTTCCCCTGGGCATGTCTTGAGGTTAGATATACTCACAAAACCATCTCAGTTTACCTATCCTGCCCTTGTCCTCCAGTTATTCTCTGGTGCCACACCTGCAAGTTTCTTACCCATCACTTTTCAAAACTAATAATACTTTAGTTACTTATTTGCTTAATTTTCTATCTTCTCCCTTCAACATAAGCTCTATAAGAACAGGAACTGTGTGTGTGTGTGTGTGTGTGTGTGTGTGTGTGTGTGCCATTCAAGATTATGATGGGACATGATAACTCACAAAATTATGGCAGCCATAATAATGATAGAACCTCAGTAAATGTGATTAAAGATTTAAATTATGGGGAAGTGGGAGAAGAGAAGACCATCACCTCGGTAAATGTCAGTGCTATGATGATGGCCCGTGGCAGCTGATCACGGTAGAGGAGTTTTCCATTGAATTAAGCTTTTTCAAAACCTGGCTGTCAGCGTCTGGAAAAGAGGTCAATCGAACAGGACACAGTCATGGTGTAAATGTAAACGCTGTCACTGAGGTATCAGTGCCAGGTGTCGCCTGGCACTCAGATCCAATGGAAGTGGATGAGTGACAAGCAAAAACTTCATGAAATCACATCAAGAGTCACCAGTACGGTAGTGGAGAGGAGGCACAACATGAAAGCTAAAATTTTCTTTTTCCGACACAATAGAAAATTTGAGACTCTTCTATTCTTTCCACTGCAAACATTGATGTTTAAAGGATTTAGGACGCAATCAGATTTTATAACTGTAACTCCTCCATAGCCTATGAAATCAGGAGGTTTTGAGGGATGAAGAAAACAAATAAATTATGTTTTTGCATCACCTCGAGGTTTATGTCTTCCCTTTAAGCTCCAATGAGAGCTTGAATTAGAGCATTAAGGTAGAACATTAAAAAAATCAGTGAGTATGGCTAAGTGTTGTACTTCTCATTGTTTACACCCTGACTATATATCCATTTGGTGTAGACTGCAAAATATATATGTTAGAGAAAGAAAAAGTTAGATGAACAGACATGCTAAATAGAATAATAGAAGAGCAGGACAGAGAGCATATGAAAGTATATCGCTACAAGTATGTCGTTTCCATGGTTACAATGCAGGTATGTATATCTTTAAACTTCCTATCACCCAAAAAATAAAACTAAACTAAACAAAAACCTAGCTTTTTAAGAAATAAAAATAATTTATAAGAAAAAAATGCCTTCTAAGTATATAAATTTTTACAAAATATTCATGTCATGGAACAAGAAAAAATAAATCTTGCCCACAGATTTATTTACTGACCTAACCTTCAACAGTTTATACCAATTGTATTTTTCATCAAATTAAGCAATATAAAATCAAATTAAATTGAAATTACTGCACAAATTTGACAACATAAAAACAAAATATGCTAACAATCATACCAAATTTCCTTTTATATAAATGTATCAATTCACTATACCAAACAATATTTGTAGTGTTCATAGATGTTTCTGAATGAGTGATTTCATCATGTTGACTTTTTTTTTTTTTAAGATTTATTTTATTGATTTTTGACAGAGAGAAACAGAGACAGAGAGAGAGAGACAGAGAAAAGGGGGAGGGCCCAGAGCAGTCTCCATAGTTGACATTAGTTTTCCATATAGTTTCACTCCACAGGTGGGCACAGGGCTGCGCAGGGCAGGAACTAGGCCAGGAGCCTCCCACATAGGTCCCGGCAAGAAGTGAACTGGGGGCACATCATATTGACTTTTGAGAGCCATCAAACTCAATTAAGCAATGAAAAACTCTAGTATCATATTGTCATAAGACAGTCAATGACTTAAATAATCAAAGAGATCTAGCTTAACTTTTCTTTTTAATTAATGGGTAGACAGGAATAAAGACATTTTTCCTTCAGTATTTTCATTAAAAAAAAAAAAGTCTTCCAAAGCTAAGAAGCTTTTCTCCCTTTTATAGCTATAATAAAGATTGTGTTTGTAATCTGTCAGCTACTGTTAGGTCTCTCTCAAAATAGGTAGATGTGAGAAACTTCAGAGTTTAGAATTAGATTCACTAAAATAGAAAAAAAAAACTTCTATAAACACCTAGCAATTAGTTTAATTAATGCCAATTAATATATGGGCAGGGGGTGGTCATAAAAGAAAGGCAATACAAATTGTTCAACCAAGTACTAAATCAATTGGGTAGCCAGTCTGATAGTATTACCGCTACTACTTTATGAAAGCCCACGAACTTAAGTGTCAGTACCACTCCTAGCCTTCAATCATTCAAGAAGAGTCTGTGTGGTACTATGATGCAAAGATTAAGCTCTGCGGCCAGTGTCTAGGTTTGATCTCTGGCTCCTCCATTAATTCTCTGTGTTATCTTGAATATTTTTAGTCAATCTCTCTGTTACTCAGTTTCCTCATTTGAAAATTAGAATAATACCAGTAACTTATAAAGTTGTTAGAGAAGTTAGCATTTATTAAGCACTTAGAACAAGCTTGTCTAACCTGTGGCCCATGGGCCACATGCAGCCCAGTACAGCTTTGAATGCTGCCCAACACAAATTTGTAAACTTTCTTAAAACATTATGAGATGTTTTTACAATTATTTTTTTAGCTCACCAGCTATTGTTAGTGTTACTGTATTTTATATGTGACTCAGGACAATTCTTCTTCTTCCAGTGTTGCCCAGAGAAGCCAAAAGATTAGAGACCTCTGATTTAGAACAATCCCTAGTTCAATAGATGAAATAATTATTTACATTGACTGGCATTTTCTATTAGCTTATATGTATTGCATGTTCCCAACAAAATTGAAATACTATATAATATTAATATAGTTTAAAATGTTCATACCTCCACAGCCCAAGGAAGGAGCATAATTAAAACTATATGATTTATGTATATAATATTGTATGTTATGTAGCAATGTGATTTTCAGTATAGAAATATTGGCATAATGCTAAAAATGATACCTAAAAATGATGTTACCACATGAATAACAACATTATTACGCTTTTTTTTTTCTGTGCTAATTTTGTAGGGAACCAATCTTGCCACCAACACACATACTCACACATACAGCTTCTGGATTATAATTGCTTCAGCTTTAATATTCAGAGATTTTATTCAGTACCTAATACTTTTGATCTAAATATAATATATATGAGCTACTGTGCTGCAATTTTTAATTTATAAACTTTAGTTTTATTTTTCAAAAAAATATTACCGGTAAGTTGATATTTGTAAGTTATAGAAGCTGTATATGTAAGGCACTTTTATCTAAATATATATACAATATTACTATTAAATTTTCTTAGTATATTTCAACTAATTTGTCATATTAAGTATTTACTTATTCCAAACATGTTATAGGGAACAAGCTCATCAAATAACTAGACCACAAACACTGCTGTTTTGCACAACAGCCTTGATATTCTCTGCCTTTTTTTTTCCAGAAAAATTTTCTATTTTAGAAATTTAAAATAAATGCACTAACTTTGAAGATTGTTCTTCCAAACCCCAGAAAAATAGTATTGAACAACAGAATTTGCTTTCCTGGTAAAATTATTTCAACAATCAGATTCCTACTTGGTGGGGAAAAGTTACAGAATCCTGCTGATGGTCATTGAACTAACAACCCAGGAAATTATTCCCCTCAGATATTTCGCCCATTTAAATGGAAGAGAACTGAGAAATCATTCAGAAAATAATTAATATCCAGTTGGAAAAATATAGCTGTTAAGTATTCTTTAACAGCAAAATGAGAGCATCCCATGAGCTACTGTAATATGGCTCCCATGTCTAGCTAATAATACCTCAGATTTGTTCAGTCAGTCTGATCCTTGATGAAAAGTAAAAAAAAAGATAGAAACTGTTTCCAGAAAGGAAAAAATGGATGCCTTCATTTTATAAAGAAATAAATTAGGATTATTTTTTCATATTGCCAAATCATTTTTTTTCCTACTTTGGATGTAATTTTCCAGACTTATTTTATTAAATAGTAAGTATTTGGTGCACAGGAGTATTTTTAGATTGTACTCCCAGGCAGACAGACCTTAAAGCTAAGTGTTAGAAATTACTGACAAATAATAAAGATAAAGCATTTCTGAAATTCTCATGAGTCAATAAAAAATATAATTCCTTTTAGAAAAAAATCAATTGACAGATATGTTTTGAAGAATACAGCTATTGCTTAAAGCAAAGACTACGTATAGTCAAATTCCTTTCTATTCTATTTCTTCTTGAATTTGAAGCATACTCTGAAAAATCTATAAGCACATTTTTTTCAATGTGTCCAGTAATGTCTTATATGTTAATTAATGGTTGAATAAAAAGTACAAACACATACACAGTTTAAACCCTAAGAGAAGAACTGCAATTTCTTCCCAACAGTTTAAGTCTTATAACTAGATTTCCTTCTAGACCCTAACAAAATGTCATCTTTATAATTCTCTCAAGCATATGCTATACTAAAAAAAAAAAAACAGATGTCTTAATACTAAAAATACATTTAGAAACTGAGAAATTTCTGAATTTTAAGGATGATACAGTACAACATAGTCACAAAAATGACTCACCATGGGGGGAGGGGATGATAAAAAAGAAATAAAGCATTTTTGTTCAGCTACATAATCTTATTTTATGTGGCAAATTAAGATAAAATCACTTAAAGTAATAGGAACTCAGTAACTCAATCAATATTGGTGACCTGCTCAATTGAGAGGAAACTAATTAGGCCTTAGAAGTAGTTATCAAAGTGAAAAGACAAAAGGGAAAAAGAAATACTTCAATGATCTAATCTCATACCTAAAATAATTATTAACAAAAAGTACTAAAGGAAAGGATTCCAAATATAGGAGCTATATGGTTGCTAATCTGTTGTAAATCTATGCTTGCAACCCATTCATTATTTATATATTTGCAGATATTTTCTTAGACTTTCAAAAGTCTATTTTGTGTAGTTGAGCATGTGCTCCCCCTGCAAAAGAGAGAGAAGCCCTGTAATTCTCAACTTAAATAAACATTTACAGCTCCTATAATTAATTCTATAAAAATATGAGAATTTCCATTACAATCCTTTTTTACTGTTTTGAATTAATTCTTTTTCCCCCTCACTTCAGTACTTAAATGAAATGTCTTTGCACTATAACATATTTTCCTCTATCCTGATTTTCCCTGTGCCTGTTGTCTTTCCTTTGTTTTATAATAGTGTGTGACTGATTTGGGGGAAAATGGGTGAGATAATGTTTTCTAAAGATTTTCTTCTTGGTACTCCACTGCCCTCTAGTGGTTGGCATCTAAATATTTGGAAGCTTCCACCACCTGGAAAGAAAAAGACACCATTTTACACTTCACTGAGAGTTCAGGAATATTCATCCTGAGTTATCACAGTGCTTTCATCTCACCATACGGAAACACATAGTCTCTGTATTTAGCCAAATGGTTTATGTTTTCGCCTGAAACAGTCAAAAGTGCTTGGATTGTTTTATTACAAGCCTAATTCTTTACAACTTCTCAGTTTTCTTCTTTCTTTCCTCCCTTTCTCCATTCCTCTCTTTATCCCTTCCTTCCTTCCTTCCTTCCTTCCTTCCTTCCTTCCTTCCTTCCACAATCAACATAATTTATTTAGTGAAGAAGCACTTGTGAACTTCAGATACTTAAAATTATACTTAGCTGCAAAATTGCTTATAGGAATTTTAAATTCTTCCCCACAAAAAGTTCAATTGGCATATTAACTTTAGGTAGATTGGACAAAGTGTGAAAAAGCAGTGCCCTGAGTAAATTTTAAAGACTATGAGTTAGTCTTCTGTATTTGTGTGCTGATTATTTCCATAAAAGTAACCAGAGACCAAAGGACAAGAAAACACCCCATTTTACCAAAGGCAGGGTTTCAGTCTCTAGTGTGGTGTAATTTTTTTTTTTGATGCCTCAGACCTTTGCCAATTGGAAAACAATTTCTTTTTTTTTTAAGATTTAATTTTATTGTTTTTGACAGAGAGAGAGATACAAAGACAGAGATGGAGAGAAGAGGAAGGACCCAGAACAGTCTCCATAGTTGCACATCTTTGGTTTTTCCACATAGTTTCATTCCACAGGTGGGCGCGGGGCTGCACAGGGCAGGAACTGGGCTGGGATCTCACCTCAGTGAGAACTGAACTGGGGGAACTCCCCAGTTCAGCTTATGGGTCCTCACGGGCTGGGGACAGGATTCGATCCTTGGTCCCTGAGGCTGCAAAGTGAGCACTTAACCCACTGAGCCATCCCACCTTCCCTGGTGTGATTTTTTAATAGCACTCCTTTTTATTCTCAAAGTAAATTGATTTGCATGAAAAATCATGTGGTCACCCAGATTAGCAACTCTTAAATCTTAATGTTTAAATCCCCTTAAAGCAAACATGGTGCTTTTTTCTTTTTTCCCTTGTCATTATTAACGAGTAGCAAAAATGCTAAGACAGAGAAAAAAGCAGATTAGCAAACTGTCACCAAGCATGATCATTTAATTCATTTTTTTACTGTTCTACATTTAAATGTTCATAACCAAAACATTCTGCAACACTAGAAGAAAGGAACCTAAAATTGACATTTTAGGAGTATAAATAAATCAGTGCTCTATTATAAACAATATTGATTTTTGTCTTCACGCCCTTATTTGTAGCAGGCATGTTTGAAAAGATGAGTGTAAGAGATAGAGGCAGCAATTAGAGCAAGTGGGACTTTATAGCTTGTCCATGTTTCTGTAATCATACTGATCTTTCTAAATTGAGTTGACTTGGTATTTACATGAGAGCAGGACCATGTCCCATTTAGTATCATGTCATTAGTATCATTCAGTATCATTCTGGGAGTTCCTGCTCCCAGAAACTAAGTGTCCTAAATAACTGAGCAACATTTGAAAAACAGAATCTCACTATTTCACTTCTTAGAGGCACGTAACAAGCGGTTGGGAAGTTTCCTGACCACCACCACCTTCTCTCCATCAATGAGAAAGCCATACTTCATAAACTCAGCAATGCTCACTAAGAAGCCATGTCCGTGCGAACCAGAAACCCACCATTATCAATAGGATCCTATACGGTCTCCGCTACAGACTATCTTATCTGATTAACCTGTGTCTTCCTAAGGTTTGGGTCCTTTCTGGGCTCTTGAGGATGGTCTCCTGGCACTTACTGTTAGAGCCCGTGCTTCCAGCCATTTGCTTCACACCACAAAGCTTCCATATACTATTATTTCCTCATTCCCATGCAGGCCTCTGCCTTTTCATTGACTCTTCCAGCACTTCTCATCTTCCTACCAGTACGCCAAAACTTCTAGAGTCCCTGTACTCTTCCTCACTTAAGCCATGAAGAGTTAGGCATGAGAGGTCTCAGGTTCATCTATTCAGGCCACAGTGTTAAACATCCCTTCCTTGAGAGAATATAAAGCCTATTTTTTTTAACTGTAGAGAAGCAGCAAATTATCAATTAATAAAGCTGGCATTTCTGCCTTCCAGAGTTTAGTTAACATGTGTGTGAAGCAATGACAGTTGCTATTATAGACAGATTTAATAGAAGAGAAAAAGAAGGAAATGCAAATCATAAGCCTAAATACTATAATTTTACAATCTAAATCCACTTTGAGACATTGCTGTTTGGAACATTTAATCAGTTAGAATGTAAAGGTCTTGACTATGAGCTCAGAACTATTTGGAAATACATTAACTCTTCATTGTCTTCCAGTTTTTAATACTTGTATGAGTAGGAAAAATGGAATTATGTTCTTACCAAAGCAAACCTGACCAGGCTTATACCTTTAGATAGACAAATATGAACTATGACAGTCACAAAGCTGAATGAAACTAAATTGAATTTATGGAGGAGAAAGTTCTTTATAAATCCAATAAATAAATTGATTAAAAGAATGGTGAGTGTGCCAATATTGAGTATGTGTCAGACCTGGGTTTTTTTCACCAAAAGAAAAATAAATTTAAGATGTTTCACAAGTTTTTCATCTTAACTGGTGTCAGTTTGACAGTAGGACAAATTGTCTTTAGACCAGTTATACTCTTTACCCTTGGAAAAGAAATTTTAAAACAAATTTTCTGCTGGTTGAAAAATCAAAACTTAGAAACCAAATGAAAACAACAGCTGTTGAACCTATAAGTGAGTATTATACTGACAAAGTAATTCATTTAAATGCAAAAAGCTATCTAATAAAACTTCTATTTTATATACTATCCTGCCATGTAATATGAAAAACAGAGGCACTTATGGCTGGATTGTTTCTGGACAGCCTTCATATATCTTTTCAAACTGTAAAATAATAATACAGACAACAGGTCATAACCAAGGAAGGAAATACTAATTTCTAAACCCCTTAGTCTTCCATCTTGCCTTCATGTCTAGAGCTGAGGCCACCATTCTGCCACCTGGGTGAAAAGGCACAGACACAGGGGCCCTGACACACTGAGTCCTGAAGTAGAACCAGGTACCGCCCATCTCCTGACTTCTTGTTATTTGTGGGGAGAGGGAATTAAAATTGATTTTTATTTCATCTGTAGTGAGGAGACTTTTCAGTGACATGCAGCCAAACGCATTCTTAAATGATCCCTAGCTCCAGGGTAATTTAGCAAGGCGAAATAGAAATACTCGGGGGAAGCTGGGATGGCTCAGTGGATTGAGCACTCGCTTTGCAGCCCCAGAGACCAAGGATAGAATTGTGGACCCGGCCCATGGGACCCATATACTGAACTGGGGTGTGCTTCCCATGCAGGAGGCCCCGCAGTTTAGTTCTTGCCACCCCCCTCCCCCAGTTCGGCCCCTGGCTCAGGAAGGCATGCCTCCCATGTGGGAGGCCCCCAGCCACCTGTGTGGAACAAAACCGTGTCAAAAACTGATGGTGTACAACTATGGAGACTGCTCTGGGTCCTTCCCTTTCTCTCTGTCTCTCTTTGGCTCTGTCAAAAACAATATAATAAATCTTTTTTTTTTTTAAGGAAAAAAAAAGAAATAGAATTACTCAAGTAGCAGATATCAGCATAAAATCTGGAAGTCCAGGTACAGGCTGTAATCAGAAGCCCAATTCACAGAAGTGTGACACTAGGGAAGTCTGTCAGCAGGCTTTGAATTGATCAAAGCAGCCTTCACGTCCTCCATGGGGAGAGGAGAAAACAAAAGCAAAAGAAGGAGGAGATAGGCAGGGTCTCTCCTGGCTATAGAAGAACATGCAAAAATAATTTAATTATTAGATCTGAACCATAGGTCAGACTCAGCTAATGAGAAAGAATGCTTCATGTTAAATCTTGTATTTGGGGGCAGTTCTTCACAGCCTTCATGAATGAGGGAATGAGAGGGGAAGAGATAGGACCAGGGGTACTAGAAATTCTGGGCCATTTTATATACTATGGAAATAATCAGTCCTATAAAACACAAATCCTACTAAAAGTTTTTGAGGTACAAACAACAAAAAGGATAGAATTGGCACTACCTTGGTTTAGATTATCCATGAGTTCTATCCATGATCAATTGTGTGTCTTGTCTGTTAAAGAAGAGTCATCATTTTGAATTCTTACTTTTGTTTGTGGGGTGGATGAAAGGCTTGACACTGGCATATAATCCAGTAACACCTACTTTCACTCATTTCAAATCTCCTCATCATTCCTCACAAAGATTGGTTTCCCATTCTGTCTTCCACTATACACTTAAATACAGTGCATCTGGCCTAGATCAATTTGGATCTATTCATTCTCTGAATAAGTTTAAATGGATTACAACTAGACAGTAGCAAACATGGATACAGTTATGAATCAGCCCTCTCAGAAGGCCTCTTGCATTTCTACATGGGAGCTCCAATTGCTCTTATCAAAGTCTTCAGAAAAGAACCCTGTACTGTTAGCACCTCTAGCAGCCTAGCAAAGAGGAGAGTATTAGAGATGTTGAAAAGTGTTTTTTGTAAATGGAATGTGGTACCATGGAATTGCAATTGCAATACAAAGTATATAAAATAGCCTACATTCTAGTCTACAAGGCACAGAACAAAGCAAAACAAGACAGATAGTTGTAAGATGGAGTGATAAGTGCTACAATTTGGGGTACATAGTGGGTTATCTGGATGTTCATGACTACAGGTAGATAGTGAATCCAGGTCTGAGGGTTTAGTAAAGATTTATGGGGAAAAAATAATATCTAATTGAGAAAGAATATATGACATTAAAAAGGTTTGATTGGAGAGCTGTAAGCTGGGTGGAGGAATCTGTTCATGCAAAAGTTCTGTGGTCAGAGGAAGTATAGGATATTTGGGAACCTTAACGATGCAAGAACAGGGGAATACTCATCTTACCTCAATTACTAGAAATTTATTATAAGTGTAAATGGAAAATAAAAAGAACAACAACAACAAATATTCTCAATTGTCACAAAGCTAGGCCCCTTGAAAATACATATAACATGATTTAAAGGGAAGCCTCATAGAGAGCTGAATTTCGTTTGAACAATAAAGATTTACTTGAAGTTTAGCATGTTCTGAGTGCTGTTACAGTGATAGGGCAAATGAGGGTTCTACTTCTAGGAAACTCAACTTTTATTAGTGAGCCACCAAAAACAAATCACAAAAAAAGAAAAAATTAATTGAACAAATAAACAAACGAACAAACAAACAAAAATAGCCACCAAGAGTATCAGTGTTGTGCCACAGATTTAATAATTGGTGATGTGGGGGAAAATGAATGGATAGTTACTTGAGGTTGAGTAGGAGTGAAGGAATTTCTGAAAGTTGACAGTTAAGTGAACACTAAATGTCAAGATGGATCTAGACTTGCTACAACTAGAAGGCAAGGCAACCCTTATAATGGGAATGTGCATTCAAAGACCTGGCGACAGAAAAAGTCTTGGCAGGTTAGAGAGACAGAAGTAGGTCAGTGTGGCTGGTCGTAGAGGTCACAGAGCAAGTCGGGCTAAGACTTTGCGGTAAGGGCAGCATGTGGATTTTATTCTAAGTGTGACTGGGAGCCTTGAGAAGGTTTTTAAAATTGAATAAAATAATCTAATTTACATTTTCATATAAATCACTTGGCTGCTGAATGGAGAATGAATTGGGAGCAAGTAAGGGTGAGAGTAGAAACAGAAGTTCCTTTGTCGTACTCGGGTGGGAAATGGTTATGGTTCAATGAGTGGCAGTAGTGAAGAAGAGAAGGGGGTTTATTTGAGACTTGTGTAGAGTTAGCACTGATGGATTGGATGGGGTGGCAGAAAGAAGAACAAATAAGTCCAAAGAGTTTAGACTGAGGAAACTGGTAGTCAGTATGCCTTTATGTGGGCTAGTGGTGCTAAGTGTGGAGGAGCCCAATGTGGGCCTGAGGATGAGAGACCACAAACTCAGCCTTGGCTATGTGACTGTCTTCATCTGCTAAGTGTTGAACTTGAGTTTCCTTAGGCATCAATAAGGTCTCTGTGCCACTATAAACCCATGCTCATCTCGAAGATATGGCTCTAGAGCAAGCTTGTCCAAAATGCTGCCCATTTTGAATGCAGCCCAACACAAATTTGTAATTTTCTTAAAACATTATAATATTTTTTGATTTTTTTTTTTTTAGCTCCTCGGTTATTATTAGTGTTAGTGTATTTTACATGTGGCTCAAGACAACTCTTATTCCAATGTGGCCCAGTAAAGCCAAAACATTGAACATCCCTGCTCTAGAGTCTAGTGTTTCATGGTTTTGACGATTCAACAACTTTGAACCTTCTGTTGTTAAATTCCTTTCAATTAGCTGCTTCCAACATCTCTGCTCTCTTTCTGTTTTATGTTACCTGCTCATGGCTTATTTTGTCCCACAGCTTTTAAGCAATACCTGTCTGTCCCCTTTCTTCTTATCTTTATACTGTTTGTTGACTCATTCTGAAAACCCTTACTTCTTTAAATGTGTTTGATTGTTTAAAGCCAGAAATCCGTATAAAGAACCTATACTGGACTGAGAATGAACATAAGGCAATCTCATAGGTAGTGGCCATTATTTTAAGACATAATCTCTGGTTCAGTCATGTGCACTCAAGGTTGTAGCGTTAAGTGATAAAGCACATGGTAACCTATGGGAAATCATCAACCGCTACCTTACTCAGACATGTAAGAATGTGAGTGCCAATTGCTATGAACATCAGTATAAATCTTATCACCTTTATTGTAGTTCAAAGTTCCCTTCCTTTTGCCCTCAGGTTACTAAGTAAAAATCACATCTTTTTTTCTTTCTTTATCCCACCTTCTCTTTTTTTCTCTACACACCAGCAACATTTTATTTGCCATTTATGCAATGGAATGCTGAAATGGAACTAATTTAGTCTTAGCTTCAGCTAAAGCCACATACAATTGATTTCTACTTTCCTTGTGAGATACTAGGAATCCACCAGAGAGAACCTATCACATATATCAGCTAACTACAAGTTTCCTAAGAGAAGCAACATGAGCCTTAAACATCTCACAGGCCCACACTATGTAATGCTAGCTCACAATAATAATAAGTAAGAACTCTCCTGTTCTTTCCGCTGTCTCCCATACTATTCCCACCCAGTGTGAAACACTGGAGGGGTTAGAAATAGCAATAGGCAAGGAAAATAATTGAAAATAGAAAAGAAGCTCAATTATAGCTTCTTTCTCACTAAAGGAAGCCAAATTATAGTACTCCTAAACTGATCAAGTGGAATAATTTTATCTTTGAATAAAGATTTTTGTTGGTTTTTTTTTTTAACTGAACTGTAGGCCTCACCGCACTCAGGAAGCACACCGCAGTTCAGCATGTGGGTCCACCTGGGCTGGAGCCAGGATTCAATCCTCGGTCCTCGGGGCTTCAAAGCAAGCGCTTAACCTGCTGAGCCATCCCAGCTTTCCCTGAATAAAGTTTAAAGTATTGATTATTAGTCTGGGCATATTAATTACTAATTGAGGGATTTTTATTAATAAAGATGACTAATAAAATATGGTGACTTGCCCTAAATTTTATCGTGTAGGAGGCAAGATTGGTCCCATAGAATAAATTTAAAGGAACACAAAGTTGGTCCAGAATAATATCCCATGGGTCCTGTTTGTTCAACACAACAGATACATTTGTTTTAGCCCTAATTATTTTCAGCCTTGATTAGTATGTTACTCTGTCTCCTTCACTGTATTTTAAACTCCTTGGGAACATGAAGTTACTGCCATGCTTCCTATTTTACTGAGAAAATAGAAACAGGTAGAAGAGAGCTTGTACAACTCCAACCTCCACATCTTCCTACCTACTTTCAACTGAGAGTATCTAACCCTTCATTTCTCCTATTTGGAAGAAATCACTTTACTTACTCCCTGAGTGCTAAGTCCTACACTTGTGCATGAGACCCTGGCAGCTGCAGCTCAAGGATGTGATGCCAGCAACTGCCCTCTCTCCGGCTTCATCCTTATTTCCCTTTCTACAGATTGTTTTTATCAGCCTGAAAAGTAGAGCACTTCTCCCTCCTGAATTCTTTCCTTCTTATCCTCTCTTGAACCGATACCAATAGACTTTTACCCTATCAAAATTACTCTTGAAAATGTTACCAAAATGTTCCCATTGCTAAATCCAAAAGTCAATACTCAGTCTGCATTTTCCATGATACATGGAAAGTCCTTAGCACAGTTGATGACTCGGTAGAAACTCTCCCAGGACTCCACATTGTTTTTCTCCTTCCACAAAGATGTTTCAATCTCAATCTCCTTTGCTACTGTCTCTACCTACCCACAAACCCTTAACATTGAAAGCCTTAAATTGAGAAAGAAGAGAAAAGCCTTTTCTCTTACCTAAGTACTCTCCTTCCTTTTGTGATACCATCCAGTCTTAAGTGTTATATAAGTATACAATTCTCAAATATTTTATTCCAGTATCACTCTGGCCCAGGCCTCTCTCCTTGACCCCAGGTTCATATATCCAACTGCTTACCCTACGTGGAGATCCAATCACCTCTTCCCCCTATTCAAAACCAATCTATTAAAGTTTTACATATTTATTTCCTTCTTCAGTACTGTTAATGGCAATATCATACTTCCAATTGCACAAGCCCAAAAGCCTAGAGTTATTCTTAATTTCCTTCTATCACACTTCACATCATTCATTAGAAAATCCTATCATGTACATCTTAGTCTATTGCAAAATCTGACCATGTCTTACCACCCTTGTCCAATCAAATATCAACTCTTGCATGAATTATTAATAGCTACATAAATGATCATCTCTTGCTTCCACAACTTCTTTGTGTTTTGTTTTGTTTTTAATTCTAAGTAAATCAACCAGAAAAAAAAATCCACAAGCTCAAACCTCATTTTTCTTATTGAAAATTAATCATATTGGGAAGTTGGGATGACTCAGCAGGTTGAGTGCTTGCTTTGCAGCCCCAGGGTCTGAAGATAGAATTCTGGCTAGGGTCCGTGCAGACCCATATGCTGAACTGGGGTGTACTCCCACTTTGGTTCCTGCTGGGGCGAGCTTCCCATTTGGGAGGCCCCCAGTTCAGCTCCTGCCATGGGCATGCTTCCCATGTGGGAGATTCCAAGTTTGCGGGGTGGGGGGGCCTCCTATGGGGGAGTCCCCTCAGCCTGATTCCTGCCCTGTGCAGTACCATATCCACCTGTGGAGTGAAACTATATCGAAAACCAATGATGTACAGCTATGGAGACTGCTCTGGGCTCTCCCCCTTGTCTGTCTGTCTGTCTGTCTCTCTCTCTCTCTCTCTTTCTCATCAAAAACAATAAAATAAATTAATCATACTAAGTCACTCCTCCGCTTAAAATCTTCAAAGACCTTCCATATCATCCAGAATACAAGTTAAAGTTTTTATAGTGGCTTCTAGGACCTACATGATCTACTCGCCCCTTTTATCTTTGATATCATTCCTGCTACTCTTCTCTCAACTCTGCTTCAGCTGTATTGGCCACTTTGTTGTACCATGAACCTGGGCATGCTCTGGCATCAGAGCCTTTGCACTTGCTATCTTCTATTCTGCCTGATTCGGTCTTCTTTCAGATATCCACATGGCTGGCTCCATTACCTCTTAAATTTTTAATCCTATGTCAGCTTCTCAGAAAAGCCTTCCTTATTCACTCTATTTGAAATTGCAAATCTCACTCTGTACTTGCTATGTCCTTGCCTGCTTTATTTTTCTCCATAGCACTCGTGATCACCTAGCATGCTATACTTACTTTTCTTGCTTATTGTCTGTCTCCCCTCTATATTGTGAGCTACATCAGAGAAGAGATGATTTCCTGGCTTTGGAATAGGTCAAGCTCATGTTATACACTCAAAAAACATTTTGAAAAATAAATCTTTGCATTTCACTATCCCTACCCCCTCCCATATACATACACATAGTTACACAAACTAATGTTTCCTGGCAGAGTATTTTGACTTTAACAGGTGCTTAATAAATGGTGATTGACTTGTATATTAAAAATAATTACATGCTAGAGATGTTTTATATTATGTACTTCCTTCATTCAGTGCATTCAGTATGATAGTGTGAAAAAGGTAGCAGGTCAGAAGCCAAAATGACTATCATTTTATTTCTTAGGAATGAATACACCTCTCAGAAAGTATTTAAATTTGTGGGTGTTTCACATATCCCTTGAAAAATAATAAATTACATAGAATCTTTTATTTGCTTCAGTATTTATCTTAAGTTTGTTATTTTGTAAGATGTTTTCTTGTTATTTGATTCATTGAGGTAGTTTAACCATTATTGAACATCATGATAGGGCAAAACTAGAAAAATTTCAATCACAAATGGTTCTGAGGGGTTATAGGTAGTAGATAAGTATTCTTACCATGTTTTCAAAGGAGCCTGGACTCGGCATTGATCTATAGCAGTCAGCTCAATGAAAGTACAGAGGAAGAGAATACCTAGTTATTCCTTAAAATTGAAGTTATAAAGTATAACTTTACAAAATAATAGTCAATACGAGGTTGAATAATATAAAATTCAAAAAATAGATTAAAGGAAGGCTAATGTAATTAGACATGTGGAAGAACTTTGTTACCATATATATTTAATTTAAAAGCTAAGAAATAGCCAAGTAACATTCTTAAGTATATGGAATCCGTCCTTGAAAATCACTATGAAAAGAACATAGAATGCTTTCTGAAATAACTGAGAATATCATGTTAAAATAAAAGAGAGGCAGCCAAACAATAAAAACTCCTAGAAATTAAAAATACAGTAGTCGAAACAGAATTAAATAACAAGGTTAGAGTATAAAAATTAGGGAATATTCCAGAAGGTACAGCCAAAAGGCAAAATGGAAAACAGGTAAGAAATAAAAAATTTTTGATGTTTAATCATAAAGTTTAAATAATCAAATAATAAACTTCCAGAAAGAAACAAAGAAGAAATTAAAAGAAAGAAAATCATTAAAACATTAAAATAAGAAAACACCCAGCAATGCATGGGTTATGTGATGTGGACTTGTACATCTGGAAACTATCTAATTGTTGCCAATAATGTCACCCCAATAAATTTAACAATAAAATGATAATAATAATAATAATAATAATAATAATAAATAAATAAATGGTATCCATGAAAAAGAAAATAATAATCACCCAGGACTGAAATTTCTGGATTTGCAGATTTAAAGGGCTAATTAACATCTACCACAATGATGAAAGATTTTTACATCAAAGTACACAGTACAGTAAAATTTCAAGTAAGTGAGATACAGGAAAAAAAACAGGAAACCAGAATGGTATCAGACTTCTCACAGCAATATTGTAACTGAAAGAAAAAGCAATCATCCTTTCAATATTCCATGAAAAATGATTGTTCAATCTAGATTTTGAACCCAGATATTCAATCATATCAAAAAGGTAGAATAAAAGCCTTTTAAAATGTGCAAGTCATAAAAATTAGTAATAATAAACAATTATTATTACCCCTCATATACTTCTTGAGACACTATAAGAACATCACTAAAATAAAAGAATAATTAAAAAACAGGAGACTTGAAATTCTGATAATAGGTCTAAAAGAGAATTATGTAAAACTCCCACAATGACAATAAATGGAAAGCACAAAAAAACAGCTGAGCAGCAGTTCCAAAGAATTATCTGTCTAGATCAGAATTGTACAGAAGGACTTCACAGAGGAAGTCTCTAAGAATGAAACAAAATTGATCCATCATCTGGTATGTGTTGAGGAAGAAGTTACTCTTCCCTCCAAGTGTTTATAGATGAAATTTGGGAATGGGTACATAGAAAATTTAAATAAAAATGAAACAATTACTAATCACAAAGAAAACTGAAAGATACACAAGAAAGAAGATGTAATCATAGCACACTTACATGACTCAGGTGAGAATAACATTTATATAAATGCAATAATAAAAATACTAAGTATTGGGAAAGCCGGGACCGCTCAGCGGGTTGAGCACTCGCTTTGAGGCCCCGAGGACCGAGGATCGAATCCCGGCTCCGGCCCAGGCAGGACCCACATGCTGAACTGGGGAGTTCCCACAGTTCGGTTCTCTAGCTGTCTCTGTCTCTGTCTCTCTCTCTATCTGTCAAAAGTAAAATAAAAATAAATATGTACTGAAGATAAAATAATTACTCTCTATAAATATAAAAAAAATTATAAAAAAAAATACTAAGTATTTAATAAAAAAAACTGACATAATTACATTAAGATGATCAGAAAGGGAGGAGATGGGAAGAAGGTCAACATTGTAGAGAAATGAATCTTTATCTTCTAATGAAGAAGGTAAAGAGTTATTACTTTTAAAAAAGGGAAAAATCACCAAATGACAGACATGGAGGTGAATCTGAGAAGAAAGACATAAAAGTAAGAACTAGCTCTTAGAACAAAATTCAAAGATGGGCAAGAAATGTAGATATGGTCTACTACTTTTGTTATAAGCCTTGAAGAATTTGACTTGAACTGATTTGATTTTTAAAAATTTAAAAGGGTCAGGCACACATATTATTGCAAAGAAATCAATGGATGAATGGAATGGAACAGAATGCCTAGATTTGGAGCAAAGAAAGAGAGATTTTTAAATGATTTAATACTTGGATAACTGAAGAGAATTCTGGACAGAACCATAGAGGAGAGGATATCTGAAATTAGCCGGTGAATGAGGAGTTCAATATGGTAAGAACTACACCAGACTGGTTGGCAGTAAGACAACATGATTTCTAATCTTTGTTCATCCCCAATTAATCTGGGAGTTTTGTCTAGTAAATTTGCTTCTATAACCTCAGTCTCTTTAAAAGGGAGGAACTTGAATTAAGTGATTTCTAACATCCTTCCAAGTTGTTTGAGAGGACTTAATCTTATAACACTGTTGGAGTTGGCTACGTGACCTGTGTTCAGGAGACCCCTGTAGATGCAAAATGGGAAATGAGAAAAGCAGTTATGGTTGGAGAGGCAGATTGTAGATGGGTCTACATGGAAATAATTCTTAAAGTTTGAGAGAATGAGAACATAGAGAAATGGAAAGATAGAATACAGACCTTTAGGAAATGCCCACCCTAAGGGAAAAAGAAATGGAGGTAACAAGTGTATCATAGCTGAGCATTTCCAAGAGAATAATGTAAGTATGAGTTTCAAAGAATAGAACAAGATAGCTTCAGCTATTAATCCATTTGGCTTTAAAATAATATGAAGGATTTGGTAGTGTTATAAATTCAATAATAGCCTCTGAATTTAAACAGGTGGGAAAATTTTGATAGTAGAATGAATTAAAGTAAAAATTTTAGAATTCACTTTAGACAAGCTTTTTTCACCCTATTTCATTAAGTCATTTTAGGTATTATGGTATAGGTGTTGCCACTTGAGGCTTCCAAATAAAGGTGAGCTTTTTTTTTTTCACCTTTAGAAATGTGACAATGATGGAAATCTTGCTTGAAACCATGAACTTTTCATAATTGGCAGGTGGCTATTCAGCCTAGCACTCTAAATCTTTAAGCTCCAGCTGTGTTCCAAGCAAGGTTAAATGGAAATAATATTTGACAATATTTCAGCAAGCCCTATCGTGCATGCACAGCCAGTTTCTTTATTCTTTATGCATAATTCTGCATCCATACAGTAAAAACAAATCAACAAACACACAAAAATACTAATTCACTTTTCACTTACAAATGGTGAAATTCCTGTATTAATTTTATTTTTTCTCATTTTTATATACTATTTTATTTTATACTTTAAATTCTATATGCTATACATTGGACAGCCTCATATGATTATATATTCTGTATATATTCTATTTTTAATGGCAATATGATGACACAATTTTATTATATATCATACACATACACATACTCTCTCTCTCTTATAAGAATTTCTCAATTTTTGGCCATACAGTATATTTTTAATCCCTAATTTTGTACTATTATTTATATCAAAGTCATTAATATCTTTGGAAAATTAATTGTGTTTATTTTAGCTTATATTTTCAGTTGTTTTCTTAAGGTATTAATTATATCTATTAGGCATTAGTTGGCATAAAATTTGAAAATTTTGTATGAGTTCTTTAAGTACTGTTATATTGGTGTCATCCAAAAAAATAGTATGTCAAACTACAATTTCACTGCTACTGTTTTAATAACTTGGAATACCACTTCTCTTTTTAAGAATTTTGTCAGTTACTGTGAGCAATTCAGCCATTTTATATCTTGAGACCACTGATTTACCTTTAAGGCAAGGTGAGTATTTGACCTGTGCATTGGAAATCTGAAAACATTAGCTTCCCATAAATATTTAGTTCAGCACAGTGATTAGAACATTAATTAGACATAGATTAAGCAATTAGAACATTAATTAAATATAGATTAAGTAGGTTTAAATTGAAAAAAAGAAGTGCAATATGAATCACTAGAGGGCAGCAAAGTTCAGAGAAAAGACGTGGATTCTAATGCTGATTCTCAATCCAGGGTAATAAAAGACCGAAAGTGCTATAGACACCAAGGGACAGTGCTTTCCACAAATGTTTCTGTGAATCTTTAAGTCTTGGCTCTTACGTCATCTTGGAATAAAAAAACCGCACTATCCTGTCATCTTTTGGAAAGTTGACTGGCACTTCAAGCTGGTTATCAGTAAACAATGAACATTCTCCAGTATTCTCAAGAAATAAAAACTACTTTTAGGGGTAGCTTCCTAACAGTTATGGTAGTGCCTTTCTTTTTTTTTTTATAAGAAATAGTTATGAAATAGGTCAATTGAGATTTTCTGTGGGTTTTTTGTTTCTTCCAAGAGACCAGATGTTTCCCAAATTTTTTTTTTTAACAATTTTTGATTCCCCATCTGGAGCTTTAAAAATGAAACATTTATATCTCTTTCAATATGGAGCTATTTGCTGGGTCTTTAAGAAATGCAAATGCTTATAAAAGCAATAATATTACATAACTTAAAACCTCAGTGTCTAGTACTACTAATAGAATATGTTTCAAGTATCTTTTTAGTTTTTAAATAAATTAATAGAAAAATCCAATAATCTAACTTTCCTCTTTGAATTCTCAACTTGTTGTATATACATATTCACAATTTTATTTGATAATATTTATTTTTAAGATAAGGGAATTATGACTTTATAGCAAATTTTGTTTGCACATGATCTACCATGCTCATTCTGCATTTCAAAATTCATATAAAAATTCACTGGAAGTTCTAATTCCTTAGCATTGTATCTGTATTTATTCACTGGGTTTAAGATCCAAAAAAACATCAAATTATATAGAGGTTACATTTGAAATAAACCGTCCATGAAGTAACAGAATGCTTGAGTTGGCCATTAACAAAATAAAATGGTGCTTGTTTTATAATCTCGCCCTCTAACATTAACCTTGACTGTGTGATGTTGACTTTGTTTAATGCCTATTGAACACCCTGGCAGCATTGTAGTTTATTTCCTTGGGATTCAGAAATTAAAGAAGAAACAAAGAACATTTAAGTCAATGTGTTTAGGCTTAGAAGTGGCCAGTCTACAAGTCTTATACAGCGAATAGAGGCCTAAACCTATGTTTTAACTGTAAAATTAGGGGGTCGTCTTATACGCCCGGTTGTCCTATACGCCGGAAAATACAGTATTTGAAAATTGAGAAACATAAGAATATTTAAATAAAGACCTCTGGGATACCATTATAGGTTTCCCATTTATCTGCATGAAGAAAAAATTATATTGATTTGAAGGTTTCTTAAATAAGACATAAAGCACAGAAAAAAGAGTTCATGGTGCACAAAAACCCATTTTTACGATGACTACTAAACTTTAAATTTTCACATAAATGAATCCCAAAAATCTGCGTTCCAGCACAAGTTTCTCCCTACAACTAAACGTCTGCTGCACATTTCCACCAGGGTTTAAGTACTTTGAAGTTCCTCAAGGTCAATGTGTTCAACACTGAACTCATTACCATCCCATCTGAACATACCTCTTATTTTCTCTGCTGCATGTTGAAGAGTCACACCCCACCGCTTCATGCAAGCTTAATAATTGAATATCATTCTTGACTATTTTCTCTCTCATGTCTCCAAATAACCGATCATTCTAAGTCCTACTATTTTTATTTTATAAGTATTTCCTGTATCTTTCCTCACTTTTAAAAGACCTGATTATGTTACCTATAGTAATTTTCTAACCATCCTCTCAAAAACATTATCTATATTGTTATCAGAACACTAATAGAAATATCATTATTTTATTTCACTGCTTATATACTTGCAAAAGTCTTCATTAATCTACAAAATACAGTCTGAATGCCCTAAAATAGCATGCAAGGTCACTAATACTTTTGCATTTAAAGTATATTCTTAGTAAATATTTGTTGAACAAAAAAGAACTCAATGCCCAATATTCCTGTATGAGGCAAAGTGTTGATACACAGCCAGAATTATTCTTGGGTTAGCAAAGGATTTAAGGTGAGAGAATTAAAATATATGTAACGTCAGTTTAATATATTTCTTAGCACTGGAGGAAAACCTGCTGAAAAACAAGCAGAGTAGGCAGTAATTATGACCAAAATTTATGAGATAAATATTACCCAAAATTTTGCCAGAAGCAATACAGAGGAGAATGCAACTATATTAGAG
This sequence comes from Craseonycteris thonglongyai, assembly GCA_004027555.1. NCBI lineage: Eukaryota > Metazoa > Chordata > Mammalia > Chiroptera > Craseonycteridae > Craseonycteris > Craseonycteris thonglongyai. The sequence goes on along the minus strand of PVKE010019205.1, from coordinate 3,447 downwards.
ATTTGGAGATTGAAATCCAACAACACAACCCAAATACAGTATTTCTGTCTCTTAGCTCCATTCCTTTTTTCTCACATATCCCTGTTATAAAATAATTATCAGCTCTGAAAAAGAACTAATTCCTTGAGACTTTTATAAACAGTGAACAATTATGTTGGGGCATTTCCTCTGAAGAAAAGATGAAAACCAAAACAAAGACACTTTCATCTTTTGTTTGTGCTGGGTAAACTGGCAGCATCGGGAAAGATCTTTCATTTGTTCATTTATCTCCTCATGTGTCCAAGCAGCCACAGAAAGTGTTTGCAGAGCAAAACAGCTAGTTTCTTTCTCCAGAAAATCAAACCGTTGCAACTGGTAGCAATTAATTAAAACAGCATGAGCGTAGAAGAGGAAGTAGCTTGTTAGCCAAGAAAGAGTCAAGGCCACATGACTCAGTCTTTCAGTAAGTCTTAAAAATGATAAAGGCATTTGTCTCCTTGTGGAACTTGGATTTCTGAATACATTTTTTTCTGCCTTGCTTGATTTTCAATTTGCATGAAAATATAATCTTAATGATAGAATGGCTTTCCGTTGGCCCAACTGTAAAGAATTTTTCTTTTCTGTTCTTTTTACATTTTAAATATTTAACAAAAGAGGCTTAGTTTTCTCTTTGAAATTGATCAGTTAATGTCATATGTGTCTACTTGATTCATGATACAGCCAAAAAATTATTGATTTTGACTAAATTTAATATAATTTTGAAAGACACTAAAATGCATCAGTAAATATTAAAATAAATCAGTGTAAAAAAAATAAACCATGCTAAATATAACACAGGATAAAGAAAATAGACAATAAGGTATGGTACTTCAATAACTTAAACACAGAATAAAGAGAAAAGAACACATGGAAAATTAAATAACACTAAAAAACACCAGTATAAAATATCATAAAGCCATAGAACATTAGGTTATAAAAATCCTGTTCATATTGAACATTATTACTAAAATCTTGAGGTCAGAGCCATGCCCTAATTCTGTCTTTCTCCCACATTTAATTTATTCTATCAATACCATGGTGAATCACCTGAACACTTGATTATTTGCATTTAAAATGCTACCATTTTCCCTTTCTTCTATTGCACACAAGATGACTACATTCACTTTTCTCAATAAGTAGGCACCTAATTATAAACTAGACACATTAAGAATTTTTAACTTCTTATGGTTTCAGAATTTATTAATTTTTTCAGTTTTATCCATAAAATTCACAAAGAATTTGAGTTCATGTTAGATGAATTGGGGGAGGGTCTGAGGACATGGAGCTTTGCTGTGAGATTACTGACAGGAAACAGATGTAATCCTGTGATTATCTTTTTTTTTGAGGTATCATTGACTATGATTGTTCATCCTAATACATCTCATCTAGAAGGACGGAAAACCAGACAGACTAAAACTGTAAGGAGACAAGAAACAGCAAGCACTCAGCCAGGACAAGGAAATGGTTTGGTATTTTGTAGCTTGGTAGGCTTTATGTGTTGTCTTTGTTCAGACATGATTACTAAGTGGTCTTGTTTTGTCTTGATTTATCCTGGTCATGTAGTGGTCTTGTCTGATGTTCTGTAAAATTGTTTATTAAAAAACAAACAAAACACAAGGCCTAACTGCCAGTATCAGGCCAGCTGGTTTTACCAGCCTAGCTGACAGTACCAGTCTAGCCAACCCCAGACTTCAGGGGCTGCTTTCTCTTTTTCTGTTTTCCCTGAGATTTTTATGATCAGGAGGTTTTCCTAGAGAATGTAGTCTGTAATTGCATCAGGAATAGTCACCTGATTATTTTGTTGCTGGATGAGTTGTTAAACACTCTAATATGACAATTGCTATAGCTTTGGATACTCAGGACAGAATACATCTGCCAACTGCAACATGAGCAGTTATCAGATACAAAATAATCATGAATCCTTGACATAAACCTTTTTTTTTTTCTCTCTCATTTTCTTTTTGCCTTTTTTTTTTTTTCCTTAACACAAATCTTGAATCCGAGTTTTAGATTACAAAACCCAGGCAATAAATTCACCTGTGTTTGTTTTAGAAAATCAGGTAACTTTTTTCTTAGCACAATCATGAGTTTATGTACTTGTCTTGAAATACAGAGGTGCAACAAAAAAGTTTTTCCTGTGGTATAAATCTTTGTTAATGAAGAGGAGAGTGAGGATGATGTAAATTGTCCATAATCCTGTTTATGAATGTAGATTAGTGGTTTGAGCATTCAGAGTAGACTTTATTGTTTGTGGGTTTTGATAGAGTCATAGTCAAATTCTGCACCATTTTGTCAGTTGTAGTATCTCAAGTGTGAAAATTGCAGCTCACATAACATGTCTGAAGGGGTCAGTTATATGTTCCCAGAGGTCTTTTTAAGACATATGTATGTTCTTTTTAAGAAATATGTATGTTCTGTGTATATAAATTATACTTTAATAAAGTTATTTTTTAAAACTATATTTGGATATCAAGTTTTCAATTACTGCTTTTGGCAAAAGCAAAATTCCCTTCATACACATTATTAATAAGGCCATGGGATACAAGTCACTCTCATAGTGTTGGTATGAAAGTACATCCCTCTGGAAGGCAATTTCACAACATCTATCACAATTGTAAATACACCTATCCTTTACGTGATAATTCCACTTTAAAGAATTTATCCTTAAGTGTGTCATAAAAAATATAATTTAAAAGATTTTTTAAGCAGTATTTATGTGGCAGTCATTAAAAGAAATGAGGCATACCATGCACACTTTCATGAAAGACATCCTTGATAAGTTAATTAAGTGGAAAAGCAAAGTGTGCTATAATTTGTGCAAAACAAAAAAGTCACTTCAAGAAAGAGCAACCTGAGGATTGGAAATTAATGATACAGAAGTCGCTTGCCTTTTGCTGTTTAACATTGTGTACTGCTTGAAGTTTATACTGCAGTCAGGCGTTGTCTTCTCAAAAAAATAAAAAAATAGAAAAAAATAAAGAATCTTGCGAAAAACAAAAATGTGAATGGGAGGTAATGAAATGACGGCGATGAGTGTTTACTGAGAAGGACAGAGAGAAACTAGATTAATGTGAGGTCCAAGTTTTGTTGTGTTGTTGTGATTGCGGTTGCTCCTTAAAAACAAATACGTGACACTCTGAGGGTCTGAGTCTAGCCCCATCAGAGTGAGCCAATTAGAGGGGGATAGCTTCCTGATTCAAGTAGCAGCATGTATTGGAGCCCTTGAGGAGGCCCAAGGGATGATTAATATATTCAGGTGAACAGAAGTGTTCACCTGTGACTACAGTGGGAGTGCTTCCAGTTTAACAAGTAGAAAGTTGTTAGGCTGTGTGTTAGGTTAGGCGGAGAAGTTGGCCTTTGAGGGACAGAGACACTTCTTCCATTTTAACAACTAGAACGCATCATTATGAACACAAAGTTTTTTGAGAG
>PVKE010019204.1:0-28725 GCA_004027555.1 Craseonycteris thonglongyai | reverse complement strand
CATTATAGGGGGTCACACTGGGGAGAGGTGGAGAGGTGGTGAAAGAGAACTAAGTCTTCATCCATCCTAGCAGGAGGTCAATCATTAATGTCCAAAATTGATCTGTCTATAAATTGAAGCTAAACATATTGAAAAATATGGAGGTAGGTCATGTTCCACAGAAAGAGCTAAATTTTGTGTTATTAGAGGCTGGTCTCTATAAACAGTGGGGCTCAGGGTGGGAAGGATGAAGCAAGAAACAGTTGTTTCTCTTTACAAACCTTTCTGTATGATTTGTTGTTTTTCCTTTAACCAAGAACACGTAATTACCTCAACTAAAAGACTCGTATGAAAAATATAGTTAAAAAAATGCACAAAACCTTTAATTTGGGGATTATTATTATCCCATGGGTATGTATTGTCTTGGTTTAAAAAAAAACCACATTGATATGGAGTTAACAGATTTACAACTGAATAATTAATATGGGAGTTACAGATACTTGTATTTAGTGAGTCTTTCCACTCTCTGATAGAGATGATTCTTAAATTATTTGTTTCCTTTTATGTCTCTCAGTAAAATTTTTGTTGTCTGCTTATCAATTATTTCTCTGTATTTCTGTTCAATTTATGGTAAGGCCTTTATGTTTGTATTCCTACTTCGAATGGGATTTTTAGAGTAAGATTTATTAGTGATTATTGTTGACATAAAAAAATCATTGATTTTGATATTTTTAATGATGACCCTCATAATGTAATTGTATATTACTGTAAATAGTTTTCCACTTGAGTCTCCTGGGGTTTTGTTTCAGTTGATAATAGTATCATGTGTGAGTAATGATTGGCCCAAACTTAATTCTGCTTATCCCTTTGCTTTATTTAATCTGATTGTTAAGTTGTTAAATAACAGCAGCAGTGGCGAGCATCCTTCTGACCTCCGGGTGTTAATGGAAGCACGTGGGATGTTCCCCACAGCAGGCTGTGAACTAACTGCTGTCAGAAAGTAATAATGAACAGTGCTCAAAGAGATGGGCTTCAGATCAGACTGCCTGCTTCTGAGTCGCGTGTGGCTCTATTTACTTAGCAGCATGACCTTGACCAATTACCTCACTTCTCCGTGCCTCAGTTTCCTTGTCTGGAAAATGGGGTAACCGTGCCAACTTCCTTGGGTAGCTGTGCTCATTAAATGAGATTATATGTGCAAAGTACCTATGCAATGCACGTGCAGGTCTAATCCATATATTTTCAAGAATCTGACTCATATCTAACACTCATTCTGTACCATCTTACTAGACTTGTCCTTTTATTAGTTCCCTGATGCTACTTCGGACTGGACTGTCATTCCTTTTCATGGCTTCCATTAGTTCAGCAGAGCCTTGCTGATTGCCTGTGGATCGGGACAAACTTTGAGGTGCCCTATCCATCCTATACTAGGAATCATAAGTGTCACCCTAGTTCCCTGTGGATTTTCTCTTCTTACTTTGCATCTTATTGAGAAAGGAGCATGGCTCTTCAAGTCACAGCTCTGGGACTCACTGTGTGGTCTTGGTCAGGTCTTAACTTCTCTGGGCTTCCAGCCCCTCCTTTCTAAGTGGAACGGGCAAGTCTTCCTCATGGGGCTGTTTTGAACATTGCAGGGGTGAGCAGAAGTACACACCTAGCCTGTACCTACACCGTACCCCGTTCATGTCTCTCCCTTCTCCACCCAGGTCCCCTTTGTCCAAAATGAAAAGTAGTGAGCGGCCTGGAAGGTGAAGAAAACCACGTTTCCTGCAGTTCAGCCCCGCTCCACTGCAGCTGGGTGGATGCTGGTCACCCCAGTCTCAGCTCTGCAGGGGCGTCCGAGGTGCTGGCTCCCAGTCCTGGTACAACCGTTGAGCCAGGAGATGCGAACGCCTCTGAAAAAGGCCTCTCCTCCCCCTTCTCCATCAAGGGCCTCGAACTCCTCAGCTAAGGGGCTCGGTGTGTGACACAGAGATTCAGCTTCTTACCTTGCAGAGATCAATTCATCCTAAGCCTGTCCAAAGCCCTCGGACCTTCCAGAAAGGTGCCTACAGCTCTATGAAAAGTCTTTTTACTAAGATGTGGACAAGACAGAAGAATGTATGACATGCAGTCACGTCTGCAAGCAGCAATGCGACATTCAAATCACTCTGAGTCACCTCAAGCAAATGCCACAAAAACACACATGCACGCACGCCCTGTGCTGCCTGTCTTGGTTGATAGGATAGCGGTTATCAGCGTCCATGGGCTTGTTCACTTGGCACATGTATGAGCCTTTGCTTCGTCTTGCTTGCTCAGCTACCTTCACCAAGGACGTAGGGGGGCACAGAGATTCGGACCAACAGCGAGGATCTAGCCTCAGATCTGCAGTCTCATGAAAGCCGTCCTTGGGAGTTTTCTCTGAGTGGCATGTGGGCTGTTAGACCCCTGGTGAGCATAAAACATCCCTCAGTCGGTTCTTCCTCCTGCCTTCCCCAGCTCTCTGAGTGGCCCCAACCGCTCACTGAAGCTAGAGACCCGGTGACATCCTCAAATCTGTCACCTCTCTAGGCAATCGATCACCCAGTCATAGTGATTTGATTTCGTTCACCACACCCAAATACATCCATTTCTTTCCCCTTCCTCTCCAGCGCTCCCGGAATTGTGACAGCCGCCTCCTGCTTGGCCACAGTATCTCAGCCTCCCTCCCTCCCAACTGTTTCCACAAAGCCACTCAAGTGTCTGTGGGTTTCCGCCTCAGTTCCCAATCCATGGCAGGACCAGGCCCTGTATGAGCTGCCCCCGTTCTCCTCGCCTTCCTGGTGTCCCCAGCGTCATGCTGCAGGCAGGCCGAGCCGGGCCAGCTCTGTGATACTCATCTTCCCCCTCACTGCTCCTGCTGCCTCTAAGCACCTCCACCTGCTTAACTCCCATTCAACCCTCAGACGCAGCTCAAGTGTCCCGTCTTGGGGATACCACTCTGGGTCCCATCCCCCAGAGAAGGCCAGAACCACAGTGCTGACCCCCACCTCCCACTCTGGTGCCCAATCTGCCTCTGAATCATTGTCCAGGACTGTGAGGCGACGTATTTCCTGATAGTTTAAGACACAGAAATGTACTCAGATACTTCCTGCAGCAAACATTCCAACAGACATCATCAACCCCCTTCGCAATGAAAGGGCCGATTACTTTTAATTACCCTTCTGGGGGCAGCATGGGGCCCCAACGGTAAGAGGAGCATAATGAAACCTGGGCACCTTGGGGTCAGTGACAAAGGACATGGACTCAAATCGTGTTCAAATCCCAGCTTTGACATTCACTAGCTCTGCCACTGGGCACACGACTTAACCTTTTGAAATGTCACGCGTTTCATCTGTGCAATAGGGATGATCTGTCTTACCTCATAGGATGGTTGTAAAGATTAATGAGCTAATGCGCAAGAACTTTACACTGGTGTGCAGTCACCGTCGTTGTGACCATTTAGTAATAGTAGTAGAATGGTAGCTCGTGACGGCGGTTAGTATGTAGTGAGAGTTATTCCACAAACATAAAGCATCCCGCAAGACCTCCAAAGTCGTCCCGTGCAGCGTTCCGCCTGAAGGTGTTGGATTTCAGAGTGATTGTGACTCGGAGTTTGCAGTCATGACACCTAACAGTTGAAACTTGGGCTCTTTGCAAATAGATATTAATCTCTAATGAATTATTGGAGAGCAATCAAGCTGATCGATGATTTCCTTAGGGCCAGTGCTGAGACCCCCCAGAAGGGGAGCAAGGACTTTCTGAAACCCACAGAGCAATCCACCCGCCCATTTACAAATGTCACCCGCCCTTCCCAGGCTGTTGGCTTTCAAGGCTGTACCCCATCCAGGGTCCCTGTGGCAGCTTTTACAACCACAAACACTGTTGACTTTAAGCAGACAGCCAGATATTTCTCCAGCAAAATGAGTTTACTCAGGAACAACGAAGAATTGCAATTCGAGACATACTGTCTGATGGGGGACCACACACAGAAGGGGAACAGAGGGGACCCCTCCCATGGGTTTGGGAGGGACTGTTGGAAATAGAGTCCCTTGGGGGAAACTGAACAGTTTGAGTATAGTGGCTCTTCAGTGGCTGCGTTATGGTAGTGTCTCAATGGCTGCGCTGTTACTAGCTGTTACTCCGAATCCTTTTCTCCCTCCTGCTGAGGTGCTAGTACCGCAAGGCACGGCTCCTCCTGTTAGGTCAGCAGTGTGCGTTCAGTGACTTGGACATGAACGTTCTCTCTTGTAGCCTCCCGACTCCATTTTAAACCAGGTTTCTGTTTCTGTTGACTAATTTTCACAACTGCCCCGCCCCCCACGACTCCCATCAAAAGGAAAGACTGAATCATCAAGCTATGGTGGCTTCCTTTTTTTTTTTCTTTTATTGTTTTTGACAGAGAGAGAGAGAGAGAGCGAGCCAGAGAGAGAACTGAACTGAGGGAACTCCTCAGCTCAGCACATGGGTCCGCACGGGCCGGGGCCGGGATTCGATCCTCAGCTCTGCAAAGTGAGCGCTTAACCCACTGAGCCATCCCAGCTTCCCCCTATGGTGGCTTCTTGATTCTAACTCTTAATTCTTCCTCTGTAAGAATTAAGTGGACTGGGACTAGAAGTGCCTCAGTTCAGCACATGGTTTTGCACGGGCCAGGGCCAAGATTCAATCCCCAAACTTTGTGGTTGCAAAGCAAAGGCTCAACCTGCTGAGCTATCCCTGCAGCCCCTTTCCTTTTTAATACTTATTTTATTGTTTGAGGGAAGGTAAGAAAAAGAAAGAGGGAGAGAGAGAAGCGGGGAGAGCCCAGAGCAGTCTCCATAGTTGTACATCATTAGTTGTGACATGGTATCATTCCACACAGGTGGGTGTGAGCGCATGGGGTGTCAACCAAGTCGGGGGCTTTCTGCCTGGGAAATGAGAACCTGCACCACCAGGTCCTCCGGCAGTTACCAGTTATCCTGCAGTTCAGCGTATGGGTTCACATGGGCCAGGGCCAGGAATCAAACCCCAGACCTTGCGGTTGTGAGGCAAGTACTCAACTGCTGAGCTATCCCGGCATTTCCTAGGAATTCCAAATTCTCCACCCAATCCACTATAAATACAGGGGTTCAACTACCCCTGAACCCTGTGGAATGTATGCCCTTCCCAGACCTTATTTTGCCTTTGGCAGTTTTCTCCTCATCTTTCAGGTAAGAAAAGGAAGGAAATGTATATTTATTCAGGACCCACACCTTGGGTCAGGCTTTGTGCTGGGTATGGTTGTTGCCAAAAAATGGGTTCTTGGTGTTCATCACAAGAAAGAATTCAAGGGCGCTCTGAATAAGCCAAAGAAGCAGTAAACTTATTTTTTAAAAAGGACAGTATACTCTGAGGATGGCAAAAGTAATCAGGTTCGGAGATGAGCAGCTACCCTGAAGAAAAGGGGGTTTGAAAATGTATTACACTTAAAATGAAGGCACAGACTATTAAAGACTTAGGGGTGGCATTCTAGGCTTTCCTAGCTGGGTCCTCCCTGAACACTCCTTCCCATCGGGACGAAGAATTTTCGTCCTTATTTGACTGTTGGAACTGTCCCATGGGGACACAAGGAGTGGAGGTTTTCCTAAACTGCTAATAATATTATAATCCATTATAATGAGCTAAAGTCCACCTTGAGGGCCCAGGTGGCACCCTGGATCCACTTAGACACCAGGATCTAGTTCTGACCGGCCCAGCAGCTGCACTTATTCTTAGGGATGACCCCATCTCCTCCTCCTTCCCCTTGTCCCTCCCCAGGGTAACACTGGGACTCCAAGACTGGGTGAGGGCCTAGATCAAAGATCAAATGAATTAATTCACCTGCTTAGATCTGTGCTGCTCACGTCACAATGTGCATACAAATTATCTGGGGATCTTGCTAAAATGCAGGTTCTGATTCAGCAGTTCTGGAGTGGGAGCTGAGAAACTTTCTTTCTCAGGAACACCTGGATTATGCCGGTGGTGTTGTTGCAAGGACCACTCTTCAAGAAGCTGACAGTTTGGAACTAGCCGCTTCACTTAGGAAGTGCCATATGTGGCCGATATAACTACAGGCACCCCTCACTTAACGACCGAGTTCCGTTTCTACAACTAGGTCATTAAGCAAAATGGTTGATGGTTGAAGAGCTTAAAGGCAGATGTCTTGTGTGTCATGGAGCCACAGGGTATGTATTTTTCAATAGATGTCATGCAACACCACACTTATAAATGAAATACGTAGTCTTGCATCATTGCGAATACTTCGTGGAGTGAATACTAACCGACCGCAGAAACAAGGCAGACTCATGAAGGGGATTCCTGAGCTGGAGAACTGGGTGTGAGCTGAGCAGTTGTTAAATAGATAGGTCGCTGAGTGAGGAGTGGCTGTATATGTCATCAGTAATTGTTCGATGAGCAAAATTGAGCTGCAAGTTTTCTAGTGTGATGATAGTATATTCAGTATTTTCGTACCTCTCATTTCGTTCAGTCTCCATAATTCAGCCAGGTAGAAATTCACATCTCCATTTACAGGTAAAGAATCTGAGGGGTTTCCTGAATCAGAAGATTTGTCTTTCTTCTATCCTGGTGAGTTTTCAACAGTATTTCTTTGACCATTGTCTCTCCTCATTCTCTCAATTAAATTAGAACTCAGACTAAGATGTGTAAAACTTCACCCTCTACCTACACCTCTTCTGTCTGTCTATACCACATTCTTGGTGATTTGGTTTTCCCAGTCCATTAATTCTTGCCTCACCTTCCCTGATGCTATTAAATGTATCTCTTGAGTTTTAACTTTCCATTAGCAATTTCCCTTGGTTTTTCATTTTCATTGGTATTCTTTTCATCTCCAGAAGGAAGAGTTGGTTCTTCAGTTCTCTCTGGCCATTTTCATTCTTTTGCTCCTTGTTCATGTTTTCAATTTCTTCAAAAACAGTGGGAATATTTATTTTATATTCTGTATCTGATCGTTCTGATCTCTGAGGCTTTGCTAAGTCTTGTTCTCATGTATGTTGCTGTGTGATATTGTGATTTATATAAAAAAAAATGATCTGGTCTTCCTCTCTTCCTGGCACAGACTTCCAGAAACCTTTGGAATTTCCTAAGCAGTAAGAGTAATAAAGGTGCCTTTATTACTTTGTTGTTCGTACCAAGTCCCTTTAAACCACACCTGAGTTTATGTGAACAAATGACTTTTTAGAAAACCCCTAAGGTTGGAAGCTGGTTGCCAGAGGAACCAATCATGTGACTGGAGGGTTAGAACTTTCAAACCTTGTCCTTTCCCTTCTTTGACCTCCAACCCACCCCTACCCCCCACCCAGGAAGAGAGAGGAGCTGGAGACTGAATTCAATGCCAATGGCAGATGATGTAATCAATCGTGGCTTTATAATTAACCGTCCACAAAAACCCTCACGTCAAGAGTGTCTGGGTTGGTGAACACTTGGAGGTCCTGGGACAGGAGATGAGCCAGGTCCCCTTCCCTACACCTTGCCCCGTGCCTGTCTTCCACGTGGCTGCCGCTGTGTTGTAGCCTCTTCAAATAAACTGGTGATCTTGTAAGTCAAGTGTTTTCCTGAGCTCCGTGAGCCACTCTGACAAGTTATTGAACCCAAGGAGGGGGTCTGGGAACATTCAATTTATGGCTGGTTGGTGAGGAGCCCAGGTAACAACCTGGACTTGTGATTGATGTCTGAAGTGAGGGCAGTCTCACAGGTCTGATCCCTTACCTGTGGGATCTGATGCTATCTCCGGGTAGATACTATCAGAATGGAGTTAAGTTGTAGGGCACGTGGCTGATGTTGGAGAATTGTTTGGTATGGAAAACACACACACACACACACACACACACACACACACACGGACCAGAAGTATAGTATTGAGAGTGCCAAGAGTACAGAGAAACAGAAAAAGAGTTTTTCCTGTACAGTTGCTTCTACTGATTTTCTCAAGGTGCCTTGTTTCATTATAAGTTTTATAATTCTTTATTCTGAGGCCGTATCATTGGATTTTCTCAGGGGAATTCTTCAAGGCTAGAGAGGATCTCCATTTGCTTCTTCCAGGTATTGAGGGGATTGACCAACATAGGGCACGTGTTAAATACAAATTCTCAGCTCCTTTACTTCAAACCTTGCAAATAATGGTATTCAGGCACCCACCCCACTCTGGGGCCAGCCTGGGTCCACCTACTCACACACACAGACAAGTTTCCTTGCATTATTCCTTTGCAAGGCAGGTTTTTCCTGATTTATGCTTTCTTGATTAAGAATGTAGCCCTTTGTGGATCATTGCTTCATATTGAGAGGCTAGATGACCACACTTCAGCTCTCTGCAGGCCCAATGTCTTATCCCCTTTCACTTCTGTGACGTTAACTGTCCCCAGAGCGTTGGCCATGTCAGCGCTCACTTATACCCTGCCACTCCCACCTCGTCCCTGGTCTCTGGAGACTTGCTTCATTTTCTTGCAAGGTCATCCATGCGTTTAAAATTATGTTTTCTGAGTCTTATCTAGCCTTTTTTTTTTCATTGTGTGTAATTGATTGGTTTAGAGCTTCTAATCTTCCATTTTTCCAAAAACAGAAATGTCATCTTTTTCTGAACTCATAGTGCTTAGTGAAGATGATAAAGTATCACATCCACCACGCAGCAAGCAAACGACCAAAATTAAGGGGAATAAGAGGTTGGATATTATCCACAATAAGGTGTCTCGGGGATAATATTGCTCCCGGGGCTTCACCAGTAAACACTTAGAGGAAAATGGCATCATCAAAAAAAGATTCCATAAAGTACATTCCTGGGAGAATTTTCTTCTTAGAACACTGGCAAGAACTTGCCTCTAACTGTCAGGGGGAAGTTTCTCTACCCTCCATTTGAGATGAATGAAAACACTCCACTGAAGAGCAATGTAATGATAATTGCTACCACAGCTTAAAGTTGCATGAAGGGTATTATTTGCAAAGTATTATACCAATTTTGTTCCCCTTTTGACATGTGATCCAAAAGGACCCCGGGGTTAAGGGGCTATAGGTGGGAATACCAGGCACCTCCTCCAAAGTCAGGAGTCCCACACCCACGACACAATAAAGCTGTGGAAGAGGCTTCTGACCAGTCACCTGGTATCCAAGAACCTTTGCTTTCTCCCTTCCCTGGTTGTAGCTTCGTCACATATGCTGAGATGTGTGGGGAGACCACCAGACTCTTTCAGAGTCGCAGATGTTTGCTAAATTCGGAGTTCCCTTGGTCCCAGCCATTCAGACTTTTTACCATAGACTCAACTCAAGTCCATCAAAGTTCACGTCCAGTGTCCTCCCGTTCCTATTAACATTCCTTCCCCTGGGTGCTTAAAGCAAAAACAGACTATCGGGAGACACAGCCCAAGAGGGAAAGCTGTGAAACACTCCCAGTCTCCCCACAATCCCACGTCCAGGGAGGAATTCTCAAAGAGGTGCCTCAGGGTGCCTCCAGTGCAGGGACAATGGCCTTACAGAATGAAACTCCAGCTCTGTGCAGACTGAAGTACCAGGCTGACCATCAGCGACCGCACTGTTGCTCTTTTTGAGCAGGGCGAACAGAACAGCAAGGTTTGGGTCGGATTAGTATTTGCAGAATTGTCGAGAAGGACCCACTGCCATGCTCCATCGTCCACAGAGCGTGGGATCTTTATTCTGTGAACACTCGGATTCTTGAAATAAACAATGAGGGATAATCATTTGTCTTTTTGTGGTCAAAAATCATCAGTTCCTCTCAATCTTGCCCAAATCAAAACCTCGGGAAATGTTTGGTCTGTGCCCTGACAACTTGACATGATCCAGAACATTCCAAGGCATGATTACAAATAATCACCTAACACATTGGTGTTCAGTTCTTATTCACCCTCAAAACATATCACAATTCCCATGTCCACCAGAACACCAATAAATCAGAAAGGTGAGGCCCGAAGAAAATGTGAGCAAAGCAAGATCATTTACACAGAGGAGGAAACTAAGGCTCAGAGCAGGTAAGTAATTTACTGCCTATCACACAGCCCCAGAGGTTTACTTTAAGGAATTTGCTCAAAGGATTGTGGAGGCTTGGCAGGTCCAGGTCTAAAATCTGCAGGGTAGGCTGCAGGCTGGAGACCCAGGCAGAGCTGCAGTTTGAGTCCAAACATAGTGCCCCTTCCTGCCGGGGGAGCTGTCTTTTTCTATGAAGGCCAACAGTACAGCTTCCATCTCTCCCTGCCCCCACATGGTCATACAGAGCCAGACTACAGTCCCAAAGGACCCAGGTAGGAGCTACTAATCCTGACTGATACGGAGCAGATGTCAAAGACTAGAGTGCTGGGGGGAGTTGGGGGACAAAGGAGGTCTAGAGAAACAGTAAGGCATCTGAGTCTAAATGAGAGCTAGGCCCCAACCGTAACCTTAGCAGTGAGCACTCATGCCATGAGCAGCAGCTAGACAAGAAGCATATCATGCAATGCACCCTATGTTTTACCCACGTGACATCACACTTCTCATAGGGCTCCACAACCAGATAGCCTAGAACAATCTAGATTCGTCAGTAGCTAACCAAACCCCCGATGTATGAATGAGCCAGCTAACATCAGCAGAGCCACCCAGCCAACCACCCCAGACACAAGAGTGACAAAGGCCCAGTGCCATAGGCCACCGCAGTCCCCTCATCGTCACATGGCATTTTCGTGGCAATAGATTAGCAATACTGTATACTTACTCTCCAAGTCAAGGAGTGGGGTGACAAACTCAACTCTTGATAGGGAAAGGCAGGTAATATCAGCGGTGAAAAGGTGGAGTGGAGTCTGTGTTAAACTGGAAACTAGAGGCCAATCTAAAGTGGATGCTGGGGAAGCCCAGATGGCTCAGTGCTCGCTTTGCAGCCCCGAGGACCAAGGACCGAATCCTGGTCCTGGCCCATGTGGACCCATATGCTGAACTGGGGTGAGCTTCCCATGCGGGAGGCCCCCAGCCCAGTTCCCGCCCTGCATGGCCCCCACCCACCTGTGTGGAATGAAACCGTGTTGAAAACTGATGACGTACAACTATGGAGACTGCTCTGCTCCCCCCCTTGTCTCTGTCTCTCTCTGTCTCTGTCTCTGTCTGTCTCTGTCAAAAACAATAAAATGAATCTTAAAAAAATAAAAATAAAGTGGAGGCTGTCACTCAGTTCCGGCCAGTCATGTCATGTAGAAATAGAGATCTAGTGCTGCCAAATTAATTTTTCCAGAGATGGAGATTCTGAGTTTTGCATAAAACGTATCATTTTTCTCTGTTATCAATACATTTTATTTTCCTCAAAAAGTTGGATAATAATGACAGATATATAAATTCGAACTACACCAAGATACAATTTCTTACTTCTCCAAAAGATCAACAAAAATCTAAAAGTTCAGCAATATGCTATGTCGGTGAAGCTTTGGAAAAACAGACACTTTCCTACATTGCTAGAAGGAAGGTAACATGGTATAACTCCTACCGAGGAAAATTTGGAGATACTTAGTAAAATAACATATTATTTCCCCTTTGATCCAAGGATGAGATTTGGAATCTATCCCAAATATACATTGGCAAAACTACAAAAGGGCAATATACACAAGGCCACAAATTGCAGCATTAATTAAAATAATTAATAGCTGTTGGGGAAGCCGGGATGGCTCAGTGGGTTAAGCGCTCACTTTGCAGCCCTGGGGACCGAGGATCAAATCCCGGCCCTGGCCCATGTGGACCCATATGCTGAACTGGGGAGTGGCCCCAGTTCAGTTCTCACCAGGGTGAGACCGGCCCAGTTCCTGCCCTGTGCAGCCCCACCCACCTGTGGAATGAAACTGGAAAAACCAATGATGTGCAACTATGGGGACTATTCTGGGCCCTCCCCCTTCTCTCTGTCTCTGTCTCTGTCTCTGTATCTCTCTCTCTGTCAAAAACAATTTAAAAATTAAAAAATAATTAATAGCTGAGACAGAAAACAACCAAAATGCCACAGTTTGGGACTGGTCAACTAGACTATGTACATTCATATGAGAATGTACTACATAACTATAATAAGGAATGAGAAATATCTTCATATTTTACTCTGGAGTAATTTCCAAGATACATTGTTAGAGTGATTTTTAAAAAAATACATGGTACAAAAAAATGTGTATCATATTCTACTTTTTCTGCAAGAAAGGAGGAGATGTAATATAGAGATATAAATATATGCAAATTTAATTCTATTTTTCAATGGAAAAATAAACCACAAAATAATCTAAAGGGTTTCTATAGGGAAAGGAACATACAGAGTGGGTAGAAGGGGTAAAAGCTAGACTTACTTGAGTATATTTAGTTTTCAGATATCTTTGTGATGTTACACAATTTTTACATAAAATTTAAGACAAAATTGAACTTTAAAATATCAATCCCAAAATATAAGTATGAAACAAAGGAAAATAACTGTGTATTCATTTTGGTGGCAAAGCAACGCAGAGTGGGGATGCTGGGATAGCTCAGCAGGTTGAGCACCTGCCTTGCCATGGGGAGATCCAGGGCTCAAGTCCCAGCACCAACCCGTGCAAACCCATATGCTGAACTGCAGTGCCACTGGTAGCCCTAGAGATGGCTCAGCGGTGAAAGTTCTCATCTCCCATATGGGAGGCCCCCAGTTTGGTTCTGCCCAGCACTGTTCCCCATCCATTTGTGTGGAATAAAACAATGTCACAAGTGATGATGTGCAACTATGGAGACTGCTCTTGGCCCTCCCCCTCCCCTTTCTCTCTCTCTTTCTCTCTCTCTCTCTCTCTCTCTCTCTCTCTCTCTCTCTCTCTCTCTCTCAAATAATAAAATACAAAGAAAATCTTTAAAAAAAGAGGGGAAGCCGGGATGGCTCAGTGGGTTAAGCGCTCACTTTGCAGCACCGGGACCGAGGATCGAATCCCGGCCCCGGCCTGTGCAGACCCATATGCTGAACTGGGGAGTTCCCCTGGTTCAGTTCTCTCTCTCTCTGTCTCTGTGTGTGTATGTATGTATGTATGTGTGTGTGTATATATATATATATATATATCTGTCCAAAACAATAAAAAATAAAAATAATAAATAAATAAAAGAAAATACACTGAATGTTTAAAAATAATGTTAACTTAAAAAAAAAAAACAAAGAAATAGCTACTTTCATATATAGAACAGGAAATAAATAAGAGGAACCTTAAATGTCTAATTGCACCAAAAAGCAAGAAAATTATAAGACTATTGGGGTTATACTAACCTGATAAAACTTCCACTGACTAACAATGGAACAATAAAGCATCTGTAATAATAACCTTAAAAATAAATAGTAAAATTAATCGTCATCATTGCAAGTGAATTAAAACATGTCAAATATCCTTAAATCCATGATCATAATGACTTTTAATATAAATTTTAAAAATGTGAATTTTGACTGGATATTTAATAACATTAAGGCATCTAGGAGTAACAATGGTAATTGATGTTATGTTTTTCAGAGTTCTTATGTTTTAGAGATCTATACAGTTAGTTCTTATTAGTATTCATGGATTTTATATTTGCCAATTCTCGTATTCACTAAAATTCATTTGTAACCCCAAAATCATTACTCTCAGCGCTTTTGTGGTCATTCACGGACATATGTTTCAACTTTCACACTATAAACAAATATCCTCTCTATGTCCTATTTAATGTCACATCTTTCACATTATGGTGCTTTTTGTTGGTAATTTGACTGTAGAAAATGGCCCCTCAGTTAAGTGCTGAAGCGCAATCCAGTGTCTTTGTGCACAAGAAGGCTGTGATGTGCCTAATGGAGAAAATATGTCTGTCAGGTAAGCTTTGCTCAGGCATAAGATACAGTACTGTTGGCCATGAGTTCAATGTTAATGAATCAATCATGTATATTAGATAAGGTGTCTTTAAACAAAAGCAGACATAAAACAAGCTCAGGTATTTATTGGTTGATGAAAATGTAGCCAGAAACTTTCAGGAACATAGCCCTGTGCTTCCCCTAGAAGTAATGCATCCCTAGTCACTAACTCAGTGTTCACAGCAACTTTATAGAACGTAACTACCACCATAACAAGAACCAACTGTCCTAAAATAGTTGTGGGCTATCCGTGGCAAAAATCCTGTGCAATGTGCATAAAATGTGTCTCCTGGACTGGATTTGGGACATAGGGCCCAGTTTTTAGTCTCTGGTCTAGGTCATTCAGTACAGAATTTTTTCACTGTTTCAATCATTCCTCTATTGTTAGACAGTTGAATTGTTTCCAGTTTCATGATTATGCTCAATGCTGCGGGGACCATCTGCACATGTGCAAAAGTTTCTCCTGAGAAGACAGGGAGAAGTGTAATTGCTGAATCACAGGGCCTGCACATTTTACACTTTAATAAACGCTGCAAATTGCCTTCCCAGTGTCTGCACCAATTAATATTCCCCCCAACAGTGTGTGCAAGGCTGGGTTTCCTGCATGCTTGCCAACACCTCGTTCCACAAGTATTTTTGGAATCTGGATCCTGGGTGAGGCACTAATGAGGTTATGGGGGTGGTGGGGAAGCCGAGCAGGATGTAAACTCCATGAGACGTAGTGTCACAGACGCAAAGACATGATGCTCATCCTCTCCAGACTCACCAGAGAGTCACCGAGCAGGACGGTGGAGACAAACAGCAAGCAAAGGATTTTCTGATCTTCTCCAGTGGCCCACTGAGCTTAAACAATAACTGGCAAAAAATAATTCATTAATTAGATTTAGAGTGCTAATATGTGCTAAGATGTCTGGTAAGTCTAGCCCAAGACAGCAAATGCTACTTAATTATAAAAATAACTTATATTTTTCCTTACTGTAGATGGATATCTACTCAGGGGTATATATCATAGAAAAAGAAAAAGAAAGAAAAGCCTTGAAATGTACATGCTATTTAACCAAGCGATTATTTTCTGCATATATCTTGTGAAAATTATTTTAAAACTTTACAAAATTTTAAGTGCAGAGATGTTCATTCATAGCATTGTTTAATATCCTCCTAAAGTATAAACTACCCACTGTCCAAAAATAAAGAATGAAGTAGTTAACTACCGGTATATCAAACAGTCTTGAACTATTAATTCAATAAAGTGTTAAATAAATTAAACTATGAGAAACTATTATGTAACCATCAGAAATTATCCATTTGCTGTCATGGATAGACATTTGGAAAGTAGCTTTGTTTTCTTTTCTTTTTAAAGTCACCATTGTGTACCCATTTGTTCATTCACTTACCAAATATAGGCTGACCAGACATACCATTTTAAAAGGGACAAAAAAAAAAAAAAAAAGGTACTGTACCATTTTAAACAATACATATGATCAGCCTCATCTCACAGGGCTAAATTCAAGGTGTCAGTGGGCTGACTATATGTACAGTTTGAAACAGAACAGTACCATTGTAAGGGAAGTCAGGATGGCTCAGTGGGTTAAGTGCTCACTTTGCAGCCCTGGGGACCGAGGATCAAATCCGGGCCCCGGCCCGTGTGGACCCATAGGCTGAACTGAGGAGTGCCCCCAGTTCAGTTCTCACCAGGGTGAGATCCCGGCCCAGTTTCTGCCCTGTGCAGCCCTGCGCCCACCTGTGGAATGAAACTATGTGGAAAAACGAATGATGTGCAACTATGGAGACTGTTCTGGGCCCTCCCCCTTCTCTCTGTCTCTGTTTCTGTCTCTCTCTCTGTGTCAAAAACAATAAAAATAAACCTTTAAAGAACAGTACCATTGTTTTCTGTCCCATTTAAAATGGTACATGGGGTAGGAGTGGCGGGGCGGCGGGTGGGGGGGCAGGAGGGAAGGAGGTGATGCCAAGATAGCTTAGTGGTTGAGTGCTTGCCTCACAATCACAAGGTCCAGGATTCAATTCCTGGTCCCGACCTGTGCAAACCCCATATGCTGAACTGGTAACTGCTGAGATGGCAGCGAATGTTCTTGCCTCCTATGATGGAGGCCCCCAGTTAGGTTCCCATCCTGCGTGACCCCACATCCACCTGTGTGGAATGAAATCATGTCACACCTAATGATGTACAACTATGGAGACTGCTCTGGGCCCTCCCCCTTCTCTCTCTCTCTCTAACCTTCTCTCAAACAATAAAATAAATAAATTTTATTAAAAATGCCCTGGATTTCTTCCTTGACCTAACCCTGTTCCAGACCTGCCACTATCCTGGTTACAGGAGGAACTCTCACCTGTGAGATCCTCGTATTGCCATGACCAGCTTGTCCAGCAAGATGCCCCAGCACAGTCTACAGGGGCAGCCCCACAGCCTTCCAGAGCTAGCTGGTCCTCCAAACAGCGCCCTGGTGGTGAGCACACAATGCAACACACAGACGATGCAATTACTGTAGCATTGCACGCCTCAAGCCTATGTCATTGCTACCAACCAATGTCACTCCCATAAATTGAACAATTAATTCAAAAATGATAAAAACAGAAACAGCACCCCTCCTCTGCTCCCAGCTCCAGCAAAGGGCCTGCGCCCCAGGCCCTGCCCTGGGCTCGGGGACCACCCACAGCAACCACAACCGGAAACCAGGGGGCCCAGAGCAGCTGTCGTGAGCTTCTACTCTCAACATGCCTCCAAGGAGGCAGGAACCTCCTACCGAGCGAGCCAGGGAAGCCGCAGGCCCCCAACCCGCCTGCCGCAAGGTCTCAGGGGCAGGGCCCGGACTCCCAGCTGTGGTCATACCAGTTCTGTCTCAGCACAGAGGGTGGCCCAGGACACAGGGAGGGGATACCAGCACCCGGGTCTTCTCCCAGAAGTTTGCTGGGAGGGGATAAATATCTTTTGTTTCTTTTATGAACAGGATCTTTCTTTCCCATCATTTTTCCTAAGTGGTCACTGTTGGAAATAGGGAAGCTATTGATTTTTGTACACTTATTTTGTGACAGGCTGCCTTACTGAACTCTCATTATTTCTAATAGTTTTGCAGCCCAATTCTCCCAAAGGAAAAAAAAAACACAAAAAACAAATTGAGGCAATGTGACAAAATAGACAGAAACGCATGAAGTCACCCACTGTTCTCTTTGTTCAGAGATGTAGAAAAAAATCAAGATAGAAACAAAATCCTGCTTGGTAGTGAGCGGGTCACCTGCTCCGACGCCCCCCACCCCCAACCTGTCTGTGCCCCTCACACGACCCCCACCCTGGGGGAAAGGCCACTCCCTTGTGTGCAAAGCAAGTATGAACCGGACTCAGAAAAGATCTTTGTGGGGACAAATGGTCAGACCCCGTGCTTCCTGCACCGCCAGCCTGGGCAGGCGTCATAGCTGTGAGCAGACGCCTGGGCGTCCTTTTCTCCCGCTCCTCCCAAGCATCTCTCCAGCCTCACGGAGCCCCTGCCGTGTCCCAGGTCTGGGGACACAGAATAGAGAAGGCGCAGGGCCTTCCTCAGAGGACCCCGTAGGACGTCCTTAGAGAGGAGCCCAAGGCTGTTTGACCAGATTGAGCCCAGGCGCTCGTCCACGTCCATTTTGTTACCGACTGGAACTTTCCTCTGTGGGTGCGGCCACACAGTGGATGCCCTGCACAGGCCGCGCCCACGCTCCCTCAGCCCCGTGGGGCCCCGCCCTGCTGGCCTCTGTGTGACCAGCCTCCCAGGGAGTGTGTCCTCAGTGCATCACTTGTCCCCAAGGCCTCCTCACAGGGTTTGCTTCTGGGGAATCCAGGCTCCCGCCAGCACCTGCCACCCCTCCCGCCCCCACTGCCTTAGCTTCCCCATCTGTCAGGTTGGCAGAACGAGAAAGTTTCCCGAGAAAAGGAGTGGGTTCCATTCCGGACTGAATTGTGTCCATCTCATTATGCATATGTTGAAGCCCCCAACCCCGTGTGGCTGTCTTTGGAGATGGGTCTATAAGGAAGTAATTAAGGTTAAATGGGGTCATAAGGGACGGGCCCGGATCCAACAGGATTAGTGTCCTTATAAAAAAAGACACCAGAGAGCCAACTCCCTCTCTCTGCCTCTCTGTCTCTCCCTCTGTCTGCCTCTCTGTCTCTCCCTCTGTCTGCCTCTCTGTCTCTCCCTCTGTCTGCCTCTCTGTCTCTCCCTCTGTCTGCCTCTCTGTCTCTCCCTCTCTCTGCCTCTCTGTCTCTCCCTCTCTCTGCCTCTCTGTCT
Source organism: Craseonycteris thonglongyai (assembly GCA_004027555.1). NCBI lineage: Eukaryota > Metazoa > Chordata > Mammalia > Chiroptera > Craseonycteridae > Craseonycteris > Craseonycteris thonglongyai. Next base: position 10,635 of record PVKE010019204.1, on the reverse strand, counting down.
CTCCCTCTGTCTGCCTCTCTGTCTCTCCCTCTGTCTGTCTCTCTGTCTCTCCCTCTCTCTATCTCATCTCGTCTCTTCTCTTCTCCTCTCTCCCCCACACCCCGTTCACACACACTCACTAAGGAAAGGTCCATGTGAAGACACAGCAAAATGGCAGCCACCTATGAACCACGAGAGAGGCCTCAGACTTGGTCGGCATGTTGAGCTCGCGCTTCCAGCCCTCAGAACTGTGGGAAACACATTTCTGTGAAGCCACCGGGTCTGGCACTTTGTCGTGGCAGCTGGAGCAGCTACCACAGCGCCAGCCCTTCAGCTGCTGTGAGGCTGGGACCCTGAAGCAGCCTCCTCTGCCTCCTTCCAGTGACCTGTCACCACAGAATAAAGTCACAGTGACTCTGGGAGCAACCCTGCCTCAGCCCAGGGAAAAGAAACTAAACGTGGAGCGCTAGAGCACAGGTCAGCAACCGCGGTCTGCAAAGAGCCAGACAGTGCACCTCTTAGGCTCCGCAGGCCCTGAGCCAGTCTCTGTCCCAACTACACAATTCTGCTGCAATGCGAAAGCAGCCATGGGCGTGCCAGGCACGCCCGTGTGCCCATACAACTGTGCAGACAAGCGGGCCTCGGTGCACGGCAGTCTGCTGGCCCCGCCAGCGGCTCTGAGCTGGGCGCACAGCAAACCTCAGATCCAAGAGCCGGACTGTAGTCAAAGACGAGCACACGCACAGAGGGGCAGGGACCCGCCCCAGGTCCCACGGGAGTTAGTGACAGTCAGACTGGAACTGGACGCCCCACTCCTCGTCTCGGGAGGGGCTGAATCCTAAGGCTTCTGTGAGTGCTGGTAGTAGAGGTGACAAGACGCCTCAGGAGAAGAGAACAAACGTCAGCGGGAGCCAGGCCTGGACACAGCCATCGGCTTCCTCCCCGGGTGTCCGCTCTGGGCCAGCACCGGGAGGGAGGGGCCGGGCCCCTCACCTGCCACAGGGGGGAGGATGAGCGGCCCCCCAGTTCCTCAAAGTCAGGTGAAAGGTCGGCCACTCCCATCACCAAGACCAAGGTGAAGACCAAGGGAAGAGGAGTCCCAGGGACCGAGCACTGCGGCCAATGGGGGAGGAGCGGCCATGCTGACCTCACAGGTGGGGCTCAATTCGGGCTCCCAGAGGCCTTTGCTTCAGGCTGCAAGGTGCAGCCCCGTTTTGAGATGCCAGCTGCCCAAGCTCTGACCTTGACTTTCCATTTCACAGAGTGAGGGCACAACCTCCAGAAGTAGGGCCACGGGCCCCAGGAGGAGACAAAGACGACCAGGCAGCTGTCAGGAGTTGGAGCCTGTCTCCCTCCCCTGGCCACCCCCCCATCCCCCCATCTGTCTCTGTGTGTCTCTCTCCCTGTCTCTCTCTCTCCTCCTCTCTCTGCCTGTGTGTCTCTCTCTCTCCCCTCCTCTCTGCTGTCTCTCTGCCTCTCTGTTTCTCTCCCTCTCTCTGCTGTCTCTTTGTCTCTCCCCCCTGCCTGTCTCTCTGTCTCTCTCTCTCCCCCTCCCTCTCTCTCCCTGTCTCTCTCTCTCTCCCTCTCTCTGTCTCTCTCCCTGTCTCTCTCCCCCCTCCCCTCCCTGAGGGAGCTGCTGCTCACAGCAATGACCAGCACTCCTACAGCCACGAGCCCCCCTGCAGCGCCCACAGGTGCTGGGAGCCCCTGAGCAGCCTCCCTCCTCAAACCCCTCCCAAGTCATAGCTTGAAGTTTGAAGGAAAGAACCGTTCAGACCTGGAAAGAGAAGAGAAAGGAGACATTTGGGCCTTAGGGGTGGACTGATTCTATTTGGGATTCTGTTTGACCACCTCCCTGTCAAGGAAAAATGAACCAAACATACCAGCAGCACCCTAGGAACCGATTTTTAAAAATCTTTGCATCAACAAGATTTCAGTCTCCAATCATCTCAGATTAAATAAAACCTAAGCAGCAGGAGTCATTGCAGATAAGGATGATAAAGAAAGGGAAAAGGGGGGCGGGGGGGGGGGAGAGAGCTTGATGCCACGTGACGTTCATGCCGCAGAAACTTAATGAGAAACACACCACATTTCCAGATCCCTCTTTCTAGTCAGAGCTCCCGCTGAGATAAAAGGTCACACGGAGAGAAGGAGGGAGGCAGGGCTGGGAGGCCCAGGCCGGCCGGGCCCAGATTCCCTCCACGCGGCTGGGCCTGGGAGTCTGGCCTGACGATTTGCTTTGAATGCCAGATGTGAAGGGCTTTCAGAAAGGAACCTCAACCATCGCCCGTTTAAAAACAAATCCACCCCGGCTGCTTTCACCGGCGCGAACTTCTGGCCCAGACGGCGCGGCGCGGCCGGGCCGGGGCTGCCCGTGCTGTTGCTGCCCCCTGCAGGCCACGAGCCGCATGGCAGCCGGGAAGCCGGCCCAGGCGGGAGCCCGCGAGCTGAGCCAGGCACGTCTGGCTCAGGGTGGCAGAAGGAGGGCGGGAGGCCAGGTGCCAGGCCGCTCGCTGGCAGCACCGAGTTGGCCCGGGTCTCAGCGTTACACACACGTCGCCTCATTCAATCTCTAACCTTGCAAGGTGGACATGGTGAGCCTTTTCACCAGTGAGAAGTCATGGTCCCAAGACGTGGAGTGATTTGCCCGGTGGATGCAAAGGTGTAAGCGGTATTGCACTGTAGTGTCACTTCTGTGACCCTGTGTGCCGTGGCTGTCAACACTGGGATTCCCTGCTCAGGGAAGGTGGCAGAGCTCCACTCCCCAAACCAGACCAGGCCAGCGAGGAGGCTGCCCTGACCCACAGGGCTGACTGGGGTCCTCGCATCCGTGTGGCCCTAGGCTGGGCGTGGTCCTGGCTGCAGGGAGGTGACACCTGTGGAAGGCTGAGGGGGCTCCCGGGCGCCCCCTCTCGCTGAGCCAGGCTCAGGGCGGGTTGTAGGGCACGGAGCTCTGGCCACTGCGCTCTCCCGGCAGCCCTGCACTTCTCCCCGTGCTGTGGCTGTCTGGGCTGTGACCCCCCTTGCACAGGGACTGACTCTGTAAACGTGACACTGCGATGACCCCTGGCCAGACACTTCCCACACAGCGCCAGACACTGGGGATCGGTGACCTTTAAGAAGGGGTCAGGCGTGGCAAGGACCCTCCAAGGGGCTTGTGGGGACGGACCCCCACCCAGCTCTGTGCCTGGGGCTGCCTGCCCCCTGCTGTCCGGGGACAGGACCAGCAGCTCTGAGGAGCCCTTGGTTCTCTGCCAGTGCTGCTGACTTCAGACTCTGTGGTGTGCACGTGGGTTCCTCCCCCTCTGGCTCACTCACCTCTCTAACCCATCTCTCCACGGGGCTCCTTCCACCACAAGGCAAAGCTGCCTGCCACGTCCAGAGCAGCTCGCTTCTCCAGCTCTGGGCTTTTACAAAGATGTTCCTCTGGGGAAGCCAGATGGCTCAGAGGGTTGAGTGCTCGTCTTGCCGTACTGGGGTCCAAGGATCGAATCCCGGCCCCAGCCCTTGCAGATCCATAGGCTGAACTGGGGTGTGCCCCTAGTTCAGTTCTCAGCGGGGAAGGCCTCCTATGTGGGAGGCCCCACCCCAGGTGTACTTCCCATGTGGGAGGCCCCTGGCTGACCCGGGCATGCTTCCCATATAGGAGGCCCCTGGGCCAGTGCAACCCTGTGCCCACCTGTGGAATGAAAACCATATAGAAAACTAATGCTGTCAACTATGGAGACTGTTCTGGGCCCTCCTCCTTCTCTTTGTCTCTCTCTGTTTGACAAAAACAATAAAAATAAATCTTAAAAAAAAAGATGTGCCTTGCCTGGAAGCCCTTTCTGTCCCTTCTTCCTTTGCCTGTCGTCCAGTGTCAACCCTGCGTGCGTGCACGCGTGCACACACACACACACACACACACACACACACACGAGGGTGCGTGCGCACGGCTCCTCCCACTTCCTCCCCCTCTCCACACAGGCTGGGAGCCCCTGCTTTGAGCTCCCCAGTGCCTTCCCCTGTGCATTCTTCTGATGAGGAGCTCACCGCGCCGTCTCTTGAGCACTGGATCATCAGCAAAGCAGGACACACAGAGCTTTTGCAGCTCTGCTTGCACCGCCGTCTTCACTCCATCCCAGGAGGCAGGAGCGGATGGCAGTGAACAGCAGCTGGGCCCCGTGAGGGGCCTCGAGGCTGCAGGTGTGGACAAGGCAGGTGAGCGCCACAGGGAAACGACTCTTCAGGCTTCCTCAGGAAATACGTGAAAATACGGACATAATGGCACACAGTTTACCCTTGCGGCCATTTGCCTTTGATCAGGACGAGGTCATCGGGGGTAGCAGTAAGGGGGGTTACATTTTGCAGCCCCAGGCCTGGGTTGGAAGACCCCTCTGCCACTAACTAGCCTGGTGGTAATAGATAGCACGGCTTTGCAGGGTGTGGGGAGGTTGTTGCGTAAGGAAGCGCTTGGCACCACGCCGGGCCTGTGCTTCATGCTCACCCAGGGCAGGGCAGGGGGGCAGTAGTGTCGCAGAGGACTTGGCACCACAGTGAGCTACAGAGAGCATACGGCGCACTGGATAGCGTGCAGGCCTCCCTTGGTTCTTCTGTTCTTTCATGTGGCCTTCACAGCACAGGCTAGGAAGCACCGGCTATCATTATCCCCACAGTGCAGATGAGAAAACTGAGGTTTCAAAGTGCCAGCAGACTTGTTTGTCATCCGCAAGGAATTCCCAGTGGACAGCAGACAGAACCCCAGAAAAGAAGACGAGGGTTGGGGAGGCCATCCGGAATTTCAGCAGCAGAAAATGTAGATAGTCCTCGCCCATTTGCACCACTCACATTTGGGGTCTGGTGGGTACGGGTCGAGTTTCACATATGTGAGGGAGGGGTGGTCATCTTTCCAGGGTCCGAATCCAGCATCTAGTGGGCCCCGCAGCTGAACGCCGACAGGCAAGGATGAGAGCTTGTACTTCTACTTCCAGCTTCCCGGCTAGGTTCGGGGCCCACAGACCTCATGAAGCTAACAAGGACATTCAGCCCGGGGCTCGGGAATCGACCAGGACGGATCTTGGCAGCCACGCAAGTGGAGGTTGTCATCCTGCGTGTGTCTGAGTCGTCCTGCCTCCATCACTGCTTCTGTCGGCGACACCAACACCTTCCCCCACCCTCGGTGCAGGTGCAGCCACCGCCAAACCCTGTTCATGCTGCATCTAAGCGCCACCTGGTGGCAGTTGTTGGGCATAGCGCCCAGGTGTGCATTTTCTTCAGAGCGCCTCCCCACGTTATTTAGTGTAAAATGGACACATTGGACTCATGGTTCTGGTTCTCTGAGACCCTGTTCATATAACCTGCCTTGTACCAGTACCTTAGCTTTAACCATGCTGGGCAGCTTGAAGGCACTAAGCTGCTCATTGTAAACCCGGCCCAAGACGGTGCATCCTTTCTTTTATTCTCAAAGTCCACAAGGGTCAATGAAGTCCCAAAGGCATGACCAGGGCTGAACTGGCAGCCACCTGACATAGTAGAAATAATACAAAAATAGGCATCCAAAGACCAAAGCCCTAACTCCACCGTTTCCACCGGACAGCTGGGTGAACTTGGGTAAGTCATCCAACACCCCAAATCAACCTGTCCCTCCATCTGTGTAACTAGGGTAGGACCCATCTTTCCCATCGCATCGTGATGTCAAGGTGAATGTGCTAAACAAGCATGATCGTTCTTTGCAAGCATCCAGCACACGAGCTAAGAATTTCTACACGTTTTGTCAAAAATGGATAGGGACTTTCAGTTTTATATTCCGCCTATAAGTGAGGTCATTTGTTTCCTGATTCTTCCGGTCTGACTTATTTCGCTTAATAAGATGGTCTCTAGGTTCATCCATGTTGTCACAAATGACTGTATTTCATCATTTCTTATCGCTGAGTAGTATTCCATTGTGTAAATGTACTAGGAAGGGGGAAGGAGAGAGGGAGGGGAGGTGGGAGAGGGCACCAGCATTTTGGACACACTCAATAGTTTGGTGGTTACCTGGAGAGGGGGGAGGAGGTGTGAGCTGGAGGTAAAGACAGACTCTTATTCGTGTCAATATGCCATCCACCCAACACTTTTATTTAAAAGACCATCCTGTCCCCACCACACTGCAGTACCACCATTGTCATACAGCAGTTCACTGATATGAGTGGGGCAGTTACTGAACTCTATTCTGCCCCATGGGTGAGTTCATCATCCAGCTTCCTGGGGCAAAGACGCTGTTACAGACACTCTCTATGCAGATAAGTAACAACTTTAAGCCCATGACAGCTCTAAGCAGTGCCGTGCCCACTTGAGAGCCTGGGCAGTGGACAGAGCCAGAGGAAGTGGCCAAGCTGTGAGCTGAGGCTACCAGCAGGGAGCACAGGTGAGCAGGAGACCAGGAGAGCACTCCAAGGAAGGGAACGTCACGCCAGTCTGAAAGTCCACGCGCTTCACGGGACCAAACAGGGGGTGGACGGTGTCTGTAACAAGGACAGAAGGCGCCCCGTCGGTAAGAACCCAGGCAATGCCTGAAATCCCTGCCGGCAGCTAAGGAAACATGTGCAGCACCCGGAGCTGCGTTCACTAGGAACTGCTGGGACATCTGGCCGGCAGCCCTGCAGGAAGTTCTTAGGGAAGCTGCCCTACCAGCGGTTCAGGGCATCAAGGGCGTCTGCCACTGGGGCTGGGAAGACTGCAGAGACTCGGGGGACAGACATGTTAAGAAAGGCCCCAGCTCCTCTTTGCCCTTGGCTGGGAAACTCATGAGTGAAAAGGCCCCACGTAGGGCCAGTGGGGGTCTGAGTGGCACATGGCCTTCCTACAGGCGCAATGAGCGCTCAGCCAACCGCTGCCAGAGGGGGAGGGAGCCCAGAACCTCCCGCTCTTCCAGTTTTCTGAGAGAAGCTGCAAATTCAACCTTGCATGCAAGCATTTTAAGTGTTGGCAGCTCATTTGTTTTGCATTGTAAACATGGCGAACCATGTAAAACATCTAGAGGTCATATCTGATTGTATCTTAATATCTGATTGGTATCTTTGAAATCCATAGAGAAAGAAACAAATCATTCTACCCTCTGGTCCTGCGCTTTGTTTAGATATTAGGAGAAAAGTGAGGAGGGGGTTGTCCCCTTTATGTGGAGATAATTTATTGTGAAGATGAGAAGTAAACATGGCCCCCTGCTGGGTTATTTTTCCCATTCTAATTGCATTTTAATAATCTGGGGCTAATTCTGTAGGTAATAATTGTTTGGTTCTCACATTGGCTTTGTGTTGATTATTTTGGAAAATGTGTTGACGTTTATTTTATTTTCCAATCTTGTACTACTTTAATAAAAATTCATTACCAACAGAGCTTCTGAACTGGAAAGGAAGAAATTGAAAATAAGCATCTGTATATAAATAAACAGACATGCTAAATAAATTCTTTTTACACACGGTATCTTGCCCATACTGATGAAATATAAATAAGAGAATCGTTCAGCTTTAGAAACAAAACAAAAAAGAAACTATGAAAAAAGTAAGTAAATGAAACATTTCAAGGATCATTTGGGACAACAGTGGTGTAGGAAGGAAATCATTAAGTTGAAAATCATAAGATCTGGCCCAGACCCAGAGTTTGCCCTTTCAGGTAAATTACTTAACCTCTGGATGATAGGATTACACACCCCTCCCGTGTTGAACGCATTCCTTCAGCCCAAAAACATGAGCAGAAGTGAACATGTCCCATCCAGGGGAAGCTTTATGAGCTTGCGCAGCTTTGCTGGGCTTTCCTTTCCTTCTGACGTGATCAGCAACATTGCAGGCGGTGGACACTCTGTCACCCAGTTCTGTAATGAAAGCAACAGTGACGCAGATCAGAGTCGCAGAGCAGCCGCCATGGACATGTTGCTCTAAGCCATTGAAATAGAGTGGGCTGCTTGTTACTACAGCGCAGGCTACCCCATCTCAACTGCTACCCATCTGCAAGCCTCAGACCCCATCCTAAAATGAAACTTATACACACCTCCCTCAGCAGAGCGCCTGTCACCTCACCCAGCAGTGAGTACAGTGAACTGCTCATGTTTCTCCATTTACCACGTACCTCATGTCCTCTATTTCTCCATCTATATTTTACATATAATACAGGGTCCAGTAGAAGTAACGCCACTATGTCATAAGGCTGGCTTTGTCCCGCACAAGATGGACAGCAATTTGAACATTTCACCTCCAATGTCATATAGTGTGCTCATATGATATTGTTATGTTACAGAATTACATGCTTAAAGAAAGTGAAAATAATTACATGCTTATGATTTTGTAATAAAAGATTTGGGATAGGTTACCAGCTCATAAAAAAGGGGCGTTACTTTTGTCAAGTGTTGTATGTTGACAGTTTCATCTATTAGGAATTTTCTGAAGACAGAATCCTGTCTCTTCATGTATATATCCTAAATAATAACAAAAAGTTAAGCCAAAAACCAAAATGTCTTTTTCTTAAAAAAAAAAAAAAAATTATTGAACATGTTGCATAACTGGCTAAAACAGGTTTGTTCGTCATTAGTAATCAAATAAGTGCAAATTAAAAACCACAACGAGATATAATATCATGCCTATTAGAATAGAAAATCTGAAAGACTGGCAATGCAAAATGCTGTTAAGGATTGTCATCAAGGATTTGCCTCACAGAGCAAGCGGAATTCCTACCCAGTGCTTGTGGGAGTGTAAAACTATCCAACCACTTGAAAAAGTTTCACAGATTCTTCAAAAGCTAACTGTCCGCCTACAAATATGATTTTATGCTTCCATTGACAGAGAGTTACCCAAGAGAAATAACAACACGTGCCCACTATATTAGTGACCTGTAATAGTACCACAGATTAGCAGCTCACACAGCACGTGTTTATTCACTCACAGTTCCTGTGGGTTTGGAGCTCAAGTATGGCCTGATTGGTCCTCTGCTTCAACATCTCTCACAAGACTGCCATCCATGTCCACCAGGCCTGGGGTCTTGTCTGAACCTTGACTGGGAAGGAACCACTTCCAAGCTCACGTTGTTGTTGGCAGGATTCCATTCCTTGCAGACCCTCAACTGAGAGTCTCAGTTATTTGATGCTATTGGACAGAGACCACTCTCTGTTCCTTGCCATGTGGGCCTCTCCCTAGGTCAGCTGATTTCATCAAAGCCAGCAAAAAAGTCACTAGAAGCTGCTTGAAAGAGGAAAGTACAATTCGATGTAACATCAGCACAGAAGGGACATCCCATCACCTTTGCCATAGTCGGTGAGTTAGAAGCAAGTCACTGTCCAGCCCACACTCAGGAGGACATTATGCAAGGCGGGAACACCAGAGAGGGGCAGGGATCCCTGGTACCATCTGACAGCCATCAGCCACATTCGTACAAAAACTCTTACACGAATGCTTGTAGCAACTTTACTCAAAATGGTCCAGAACTATAAACAACCCACATGCCCCTCAACAGGAGAGTAAATAGACAAACTGTGTGAGTATACAGTAAAATGCTATTCTGCTATAAAAGGAAAAGGAAATGGACTAGAAATACACACAACATGAATAGGTCTCATTGACACGATAATAAATGTCAAAAAAAAAAAAAAGCCAGACTTAAAAGCATTTATACAATGTTTAAAAATAGGCAAAACCAGTGGCTGCCTCTGGGTAGTAGGTATTGACTGGGAGGAGACAGAAAGGAACATTCTAGAGTAATAGAAATATGCTATATCTTGTTTTGACGGTAGTATGTGGTTCATACCACTGTCAAAACTCATCAAGTGATTAGGATGTGTGCATTTCATTGTATGCCAGTTATATTTCAATAAAAACTAGGTTCAGTCTCTTGCCATCATGGTAGCTATTTTTCTTTCAGGGTGAAGAACACTCATCCTGGCCATCAACTAGAACAATTCATTTTTAATTTTTCCCTTCTATTGAGAGGGGGAAATGATACAATATATGTTGATAATAGCAAAGAAAAGAAATGTTAGAACAGAACACTCACAAAGACATTGCAATATAATTCTATAGCCATTATTTTTTAGTATGATTGAGAGATAATATATTGCTAAGGGCAAGGGATCTGCTCAAAGACGGCCCTGAAATATGTGTGCTTTTTTCTATAATAATAAGAATAATAATTATTACATACAGAGCACAAACAGCATTTCAAATTGGTATGGGGTTTTGCACCCAAAGCAAAATACATCCTTCAAGGCACCATAAGAAAGACGCCCTGGACTCATCTTCATGCTGCAGAAGGAGACAGCATTGGGTGGGGGCAGGAAAGAGTCCAATCGCTGAACAGGCCCCACCGCAGTGCAGAGCCGCCGTGCAGAGTGAAGGGGAGACCGCTGTGAACGCTAGCACCGGATGAGAGCACACGCAGGCCGGGGACAGCGCCGGGATGAGAGCACACGCAGGCCACAAGCAGCACCGGGATGAAAGCACACGCAGGCCACAAGCAGCATCGGGATGAGAGCACACGCAGGCCAGGGACAGCGCCGGGATGAGAGCACACGCAGGTCGGGGACAGCGCCGGGATGAGAGCACACGCAGGCCGGGACAACGCCGGGATGAGAGCACACGCAGGCCGGGACAGCGCCGGGATGAGAGCACACGCAGGCCGGGACAGCGCCGGGATGAGAGCACACGCAGGCCGGGA
>PVKE010019203.1:0-28729 GCA_004027555.1 Craseonycteris thonglongyai | reverse complement strand
CTTCAGTGCATATTTATTTCTATTTTACTTTTGACAGATAGAGAGAGAGACAGAGACAGAGACAGCTAGAGAACCGAACTGTGGGAACTCCCCAGTTCAGCACGTGGGTCCTGCCTGGGCCGGAGCCGGGATTCGATCCTCGGTCCTCATGGCCTCAAAGCGAGCGCTCAACCCGCTGAGCCGTCCCGGCTTTTCCCTAAACCAACTCTTAATTGAGTCTTATTATGCAAGGTCTTCTCCACTAAAATAAGAATATATATTTGGCTTTATTACTTCCCTTTGGGGACAAAGTAGCTATCTTAAATTTCCATGGAAATTTTTTTAACTCCTAAACTGAGACAATTAAATTTCCTTAATGAGGGGAAGCCTGGATGGCTTAGTGGGTTAAGCGCTCACTTTGCAGCCCTGGGACCGAGGATCGAGTCCCAGCCCCGGCCCATGTGGACCCATATGCTGAACTGGGGAGTGCCCCAGTTCAGTTCTTACCAGGTGAGATCCTGGGCTAGTTCCTCCCCTGTGCAGCCCGTGCCCACCTGTGGAATGAAACTATGTGGAAAAACCAATAATGTGCAATTATGGAGACTGTTCTGGGCCCTCCCCCTTCTCTCTGTCTGTCTCTGTATCTCTGTCAAAAACAATAAAAAATCTTAAAAAAAAAAAAAAAAAAATTTTAATTTTCTTAATGACCAGGTTATTCGTGGATCATGAGTTCATTTCATGTCAAATGTGGGATCCCCATACCTGTCACATCTCTCATTCATTTAGAGAAGCTTTTTTACGGATAAAACTTTTTCTGTCATGTAGAGACGGTGTCGAGACCTCAAGGCCAAGGGAATCTTGTTTGTGGGGAGCGGAGTTAGTGGCGGAGAGGAGGGGGCCCGGTACGGTCCATCGCTTATGCCTGGAGGGAACAAGGAAGCGTGGTGAGTCCCAAAAGCACCTCCCCTGGGTCAGCACACGGGAACCTGAACCTGAAAAGCAAGTGAGCCACGAGCGGTTGTGCCGCTTCGATCTCGGTGGGGACAAGTGTGGAAGACAGGAGACGCTGGCAGTATTTTGTCTGTACATGTTGTTGCTTTCACGTAATGTGTGTGCATATTCCTCTTTTGTCTTTTTTCCCTCTGTTATTCCCACTGATGATGGAAGTTCTAAATAAGCTTAAAGGGTTCAGAGGCGTTAAGGAAGCAGTTCGGGTGATGTCCCATGCACTGCCTGCATTTAGGAGCAAGGTCTGCCTCTAACTGAGGTGTGGTCCCCACATAACTATTCATTTAATAACAGCAAGTAATGGAAAGATTTTATGTGTGGCCCAAGACAATTCTTCCAGTATGGCCCAGGAAAGTCAAAAGGTTGGACACCCCTGACTTAAGGAGTAGCTGCCTTAGCCCCCTGATCCCAAGCGTTAACTTTAAAGCCTGTTAGATTCTGTGTCTGCCAAAAACTTTATGAGGAAGACTTATTGGCCAGTAGTGAGGAGAACAATAAGGAAAATGCATGGGGAGTTAAATACACCCTCCTAAGGGGGCTGTGGGAGGGACGAAGACCAGCTGCTGCTTCTATGAATAATAATGTAGTTGGAAATTGCTTGCTTCTCTGTCCAGAATTATGTCGTACCTGCTAACATACATCCTGGCTGATAGAATAGGGTCTCTGAGGAACTTGTGGGTTGCTTGATAGTATCATAGGAATTTCTCCCAGTGCTTTGATGATGCTTTTGCCCAGTCTCTCTTGTCCGTCTTCTCAAATCAGATAGTCTGCAGACTCTGACTGGTCTACCTGCAGGACTAAGCGCTTCATTCCTTTTTCATGGGCACTTCCTCCTCACACCGCATGGAAAGAACAAAAATTGGGGTGGGAGGGTCCTTGAGTATTTATTTAATTGAGATCTCTGTTCTTTTCCACAGGCCCCACATCAAGACCATCTTCCAGGGCATTGCTGCCAAAGTAGGAACTGGAGAACCCTGCTGTGACTGGGCAAGTGCCGGGCCTCTCTGCAAAGCCAGTTGGCGACATGGGCGTGGACTAGACCAAGTTCATAGGGCCACCTTGGTCCCAGTGGTTGGCTCTGTGTCCTAAGTTTCTCAGTCTTTTAAGTTGTTACCATAGCTGATGCATAAAATGCATGCCTGTTGCACATGTTCTTGTATCTTAATTAAAGTGTCATAGCCTTGCTGTTGATGTTAAAGGCAACCCTCCTCATAGCATCTAAAGACACATTTTCTTAACAAGGAACAGGAAGGACGAGTTGAAGTAAGATTATTTTAAGCCATGTTTCTTCATGGCTAAAGAAAGAATGTCACAATCAAAAGTGGGGTTTGCCTTGGTAGGTATGGTAGGTATCCTGTGCTCAGAGTGAGCTGCAGCCTTTGCCCTGAATGTACAGTTGGCCTTGGCATAGTCGCACGTGCCTCCCCTTCCTGTATTTTGTGTTGCTATTAAAATAAATTTTATTCCTTATTGCAGCCTTGGCCCATACCATAGATGAAAAAACACTGGACCAGGAAGAGCTGAGTTGTAGTCTGGCTTCATTAACTCACTGTGACTCTCCATTAACTCACTGGGTGATGTTAGACAAGTCACTTTCCCTACATGGACTTCAGTTTTCTTACCTGTAAAACATGGGAGTTGAACTAGATGATCTCCACCATCTCCTTAGCTTCTAATCCCCTTTCATGTTATATCAGCACTTGTATATTCTATTTTTTTTACATTAGATTTACTTTATATGGGATAAAAGGTAGAGAAGAAACAAGGACTAAGGCCTATAAGGAATGAGGGACATCCTGCCTCCTGGCTCTGACCGTGACTTTAGCTATAGCAGTAGAACTGGTCCTTATAATTTAACCAGTGGTCATTGAACTTAGTCACATTCCACTGAGGGTAGAGGGAGGTCGGTGCGGTGATAGAGAGTGTTGAGTGAAAGACTTGGGAAGGGAACTTACATTCCTGACAATAGAGTACTTTCAGTAAGAGTATAGTGACAGTAACTTTTTTTTAGATACACTTAGGACAAAATCACACAGGAAAAACAGGACTTGCCCTTATGTATCTTGATAAGTCAAGATGACTTTCTATAACCTTAAGGCTTAATCTCAGGATATTGAAAACACTGGTATCTGTAAGAAAAGCACGTTCTCCTTCATTTATTTTTGAAGTTACAGGAAGAGTAGGGTGAAGTAAGAAATTATTAGCCATGTTACTTCATGGTCAAAGAAAGTGTCAAAATCAGAGGGGGTAGGTCAGCAATGGAGATAAACAAAGGAAGTCTCTGATGTAAACATCCTTAGTAGCAATCTAAGAAGTGACCGCCAGGAGAGAGACTGCTCAGGTCCACCAGACAGCTGGTCCACCGGGCAGGTAGATCCCTGTGGAGATGACATATGACTGGTGCTGTTATATTTAATCCCTGTCACTCCCTTTGTTCTGATTCCTTGTCCACTAAAGAATTTTCAGATAATTGGACTTCCCATGTAGCCATTCTGTAGGAACAGAATGTGTTGATCGGACTGGTACTTGCAACCACTAAGATCTGTAGTTAAATTTCTCATCATAAATTCATAAACTATATTTTTATTTTATATATCTTGCCAGCTTTATTATAAATGAGTATCTTGTCACTTATGAGACCCTGGGAAAGGTCTGGGCTTACAAGGTTGAAAGCCAGACCTGGGATCTAAGGTCATTTTATCTCCCAGTAGCCATTAAAGATTTACTTTGTGTTTTTTTTTTTTTGACAGAGAGACAGAGAGAAGCAGGGAGGGCCCAGAGCAGTCTCCATAGTTGTACATCATCAGCTTTTGATATAGTTTCACTCTCCACAGGTAGGCACGGGGCTGCACAGGGCAGGAACCAGGTCAAAGGCCTCCCACATGGGCCCCAGCAAGAGCTGAACTAGGGGCACACCCCCAGTTCAGCATATGGGTTCACATGGACTGGGGCCAGGATTCAGTCCTCGAACCCTGGGGCTGCAAAGTGAGCGCTCAACCTGCTGAGCCATCCTGTAGCCATTAGAGATAACGACAGTACATACATGTATTTTAAAAGTACAAGTGATTTAATTAGCCAACTTACTGTACTTGTGAGTGGGGAATAGGGAGTTGCTTTAAATACAGTGAGAAAAAGTAGAAAATGTAGGTTAAGGAGTACTTAAGAGTGAATTTGGGGGTTTTGCAAAATAGAGGAATGAATTTCATTTAACACTGGACTGGATTGAAGCTTGTGTTGAACTGTTACATAGTGGTCTTGTTTTTTAAATACTGTAAGAATGTACTTCACATTTGTTGTTTTCTACCAGGAGGGAGCCTTTCCAAAGGATTTGATGTGGGCTCTTCTGGTGTGTTACCTGCTTCTCTGATGGCTGGGGGTGCTTGTCACTAACAGGTGGGAGAAGAGGGAGCAGGACACTTTGTGAAGATGGTGCACAATGGGATAGAGTACGGTGACATGCAGCTGATCTGTGAGGCTTACCACTTGATGAAGGACATCCTGGGCATGGAGCATAATGAGATGGCCAAGGTGAGTCATGGGCCCTGCTAGAGGGGCGTTGCTAGCGCTGGAAGTCCTGCCTCAGTCTTCTGCCTCTGGTCATTCTGGTGGCTTGGCTGGACTCAGCCTAATTCATGGGAAGCTACCAGTAGTAGGACTATAAAATATGGTAGTTTAGTCACCAAGCCAAGAGTTCCCAGAGCATCTTGGTGGTAATCATTATACCACTTAATGACCCTTACAGTTTGTCAGGCACTGTGTCACTTTATATACATTGTCTCATTTGACCCTCCCATTGTCCCATGTGGAAAGTGCACTAGAAGCTTTCTGTTCTGGTCAAATTGAGAGTGGCTTCTGACGGTTAGTGTTTCCCCTAACGTTTTGTTACAAAAACGTTCAAACATACAGCAAAGTTGGAAGAATTTGACAGTGAGCATTTATATACACACTACCTAGATTCTACCGTTAACATTTTACTATACTTCTTTTATCGAATATCTGTCCATCCCTCTTTGGGTTTTATCTTGTTTCTAATACATTTCAAAGTAAACTGCAGACATCAGTATTCTTTCCTCTGAATACTTCAGCATCATTAATTAGGTAAACATTGTCATTGAAAATGCAGTCAAGTCCTTTTCTAAGTGTGGCTCTGCTGACTAACATTCTACTTGCTTTCTTTTCATCTCGAATTTCTAGTTTGTTATTTCACATAGAACATGACTTAAATAAAGACACTTAACTTGGAAGGTCCAGAGTGCAGCATCCCAGGTTTTTTACATTTTTCTCCTAATTTTTCAATTTGTGTCATCCTTATTTACTTTGTTTCACTGACTTGCCCTTATTGTTCTTTCCAAAATAATTTCACTTATGGTAGTTTTCCTGGCAATGGTGCTTTTCTTTTTGTGTTCCATATTTAATTGGCTTACATAATACTGTTTAATATATTAATTTAGTCTGTGAATAGGAGGCTTTACAATATGCTAGGCACTGTTCTAAATGTTGGAGATAAATAGTAAAAAAGTCCCTGCCCTCAGGGAGCTGGGAAGGCAGATGGTACTAGTTAAATAATGTAAAATGAGTTAATGCTAAAATTGGGTGATTAAGGATGGCCTCTGAGGAGGTGACAGTACACACACAGGTGCCTAAGAAATGAGGCGGCACCTGCTTGGAGGAAACCAGTTCCGGTGATCAGAAGGTCAGCATGGCCGGTTATAATAAAACACAAGTGATTGCTCGGCATAGAATTCAGCCACACTGGTGAGAAGAGCCTGCTGGCCAGGGGTGTTAGCACATTCTGAGCTCTGGGCGGTATGCACAGAGGAAAAGAGTGAATCAGTTCAGGGAGCTTTTCCTGTCTAACCCTTGTTTCTCCCACATCCTGCAATAGGCATTTGAGGAATGGAATAAGACAGAGCTAGACTCATTCCTGATTGAAATCACAGCCAATATTCTCAAGTTCCAAGACAGTGATGGCAAACATCTACTGCCCAAGATCCGGGACAGTGCGGGTCAGAAGGGCACCGGGAAGTGGACTGCCATCTCAGCCCTGGAGTACGGCGTGCCGGTCACCCTCATCGGTAATTTGCAGCCTTTCAACGAGCCCTTTGGTCTCGCAGTTTGTCTTGATGTCCTTCCGGAATGTTGGCATAGACTGGCAGCTGGGGATCAGACCTTCATTAGAGAATCTGTTCAGGCCTAGTCAGCTTTCAGAGTGCTTCCTGCTCCCTACATATGAAGAACCTCCTGTGATGGAAGCTGACTGCTTTCGAATCTCTTTTTTTAAAAGATTTTATTGATTTTTGACAGAGAGAAACAGAGACAGAGAGAGACAGAGAGAAGGGGGAGGGCCCAGAGCAGTCTCCATAGTTGACATTAGTGTTCGATATAGTTTCACTCCACAGGTGGGCACAGGGTTGCGCAGGGTAGGAACTGGGCCAGGAGCCTCCCACATAGGTCCCGGCAAGAACTGAACTGGGGGCACACCCCAGCTCAGCATATGGGTCCGCATGGGCTGGGGTCGGGATTTGATCCCCGGTCTTTGGGGCGTCAAAGTGAGCGCTTAACCCGCTGAGCCATCCCAGCTTTCCCATTCAAATCTCTTTTGTAATCCTTTTCTCAATCATAGGAGCTTTGAGATAAATTCAGATGTTACTGTCTTTCTTGCCAATTTCATCTTTGGGATACTTTTTACATATAAAAGTTCCCAGAAAACATACAAGGGTTTCTGGAAAGTATCCAGCCATGTAATATGAAAAATAGAGGCATTCAGGCTGATTTTTTTCTGGACAGCCCTTGTCAGCTTATGTACTCAGCATTTATTATTATTTTTCTGAGATTTCCCCCCCAAATATTTAAAAAGTAAGCTTATCTATATATTTCAAGTCTTTTGATACTCTTCAGAGGTTCCTTTTAAGTTCCTTTACCACTACTGTCCTGAAGTGGGTGTATATCCTTCCCATCTGTTACCTTACATTAATGATCAAAAGCTAAGCATCAAACTCAAGGTACCGTATTTTCCGGTGTATAAGACGACCGGGCGTATAAGACGACCCCCTAATTTTACAGTTAAAACATAGGTTTAGGCCTATATTCGCTGTATAAGACTACCCCCCACTTCCGAGGCTGTAGTCTTATACAGCGAATATAGGCCTAAACCTATGTTTTAACTGTAAAATTAGGGGGTTGTCTTATACGCCGGAAAATACGGTATACAAAAAAGGAAATAATAAAAAGCAGAAATAAATAAGCGAATAACAGAACTACAAGTTGGTTCTGAAAGAATAAAATAGACACACTTCTGGCAAGATTAAAAAGGGAGAATGAGGGGAAGCCGGGATGGCTCAGTGGGTTAAGCGCTCACTTTGCAGTGCTGGGGACCAGGGATTGAATCCCGGCCCCGGCCCGTGCGGAACCATATGCTGAACTGGGAGCTCCCCCAATTCAGTTCTCTCTCTGTCTCTGTATCTCTCTCTCTCTGTCAAAAATAAATAATAAGGGGAAGCCGGGATGGCTCAGTGGGTTAGGCACTCACTTTGCAGCGCCGGGGACCGAGGATCGAATTCCGGCCCCAGCCCGTGCGGAACCATATGCTGAACTGGGAGCTCCCCTAGTTCAGTTCTCTCTCTGTCTCTGTATATCTCTCTCTCTCTCTCTCCTCTGTCAAAATAAATAAATAAATAAAATATATATTAAAATAAATAAATAAATAAATAATAAAAATATATATTAAAAAAAAAGGGAGAATGAAAAAGGGGTCCTAGGTGGTTGAATGAAAGGCACATCTTTGTTCCTGGCTCCCCCTATAATAAAACAGAAAATTGCCTGGTTGTTCTTCCAGATGTAGGATGCCTTTCACTCCCTGGCCTTTTCTTCCTTTTGATTTCCTGATTATGTCTCACTTGGTTTACCATGAACTTGTGTGGTTTTAAAGGCCCAGTCAGGAGGGAAGGAGGTTGCTCAGTCCTGCTCCGTGTAGAAGGAAGTTGGTTGCTTTTTAGCTAATCTGAGTGGCACCATAGGCAGGGCACCAAGGGCACGATAGCTGGGAGCAGTTCCTTCATCACTGATTCAAATAGAAGCGTGTTAGTGTCAGAAAGAACCCTGCTCCTGGGGAAGCCGGGATGGCTCAGTCGGTTAAGTGCTCACTTTGCAGCACCGAGGACCCAGGATCGAATCCCAGCCCCGGCCCATGTGGACTCATGTGCTGAACTGGGGAGTGCCCCCAGTTCAGTTCTTTCTCTGTCTCTGTGTATCTCTGTCTCTGTCGAAAACAATAAAAAAAATAAAAAAAAAATTAGAACCCTGCTCCTGTTTTGGAAACCGCACCCTTTCTAACAGCAGAGGGCCCGCTGGGCCTAAGCCCTGGCTGGCGCCGTTTTCCTCTGCTGAGCTAGTGGGAAGTCAGTGTTCCACCCAACCCTGAGGTGACACCGACGGTTTCGCCACTCTGGCCTCCTTGCGCCAGTTCTTACAAAGCTGCCCACAAATGCTAAGTCATCATGTGTACATTGCAGGAGTGACAGGAACACAAAGACACCGACTTTGTTCTAATTATGAAACTGTCACTTGAGCGAGTAGTCTTCTATGAGGGATAACATTTGAAGATAATAAATGTCTTAATACTAGAATTCTACTTAGAAATGTTTTTTTATTCAAATAAGTAAAATTGTGAAGCTTTAATGGTGATCTTGGGCACACTGAAAACTACAGGCACACATTTTATTGCGCTTTATTGCGCTTCACAGATGTGTTTTTTACAAATTGAAGGCAAGACCCTCCACCAGCAAAAATATTGACTCACTTTATTGCGATAGCTGCTTTATTGCAGTGGTATAAAGCAAGAGGTGGCCTGTATAGGAATTAGAAAATTGAGTTTTTTGAGGGGTAAGTTTATAAATGTTACTTCTCAATGTACTAGTTATTTCAAATTGATGGGTAGTTAGTGCTTCAAAAGAAAATAAATTGAGTCCATGGAGAACACTTAAAAATTAAAGTCCTCTCAATTGAAATTGAAATTTTGCATCAACTAACACTGAGTTATTTTGAATAACTGTCATTTTACCACTTTGATTTTCTCTGAAGACTCCCCTTTGAATTTCATATTGATCTCTGTGGGCGAATAGCATTTGTATTAAAGGATTGACTTGGAGGTTTAGTTATCAAATGAAATATTTGGAGCTTATTAAAAAGTTCCTTCTGATCCAGGTTAAATTTTGTGGCCTAAGGTTGAGCCTTTCAGCTCTTTGTAAAGTTGAAAGTCTTGCTCCGTTTCTGTTTTTCCTCATCCTCTCTGGCTCGTGTGTACTTGTTTTCCTCTGGTTCTATGTGTGAACTTTGCTAATTATCTCTTGCCCTGCTCTCCCCCTCGTAGGAGAAGCAGTCTTTGCCCGATGTTTATCATCTCTGAAGGACGAAAGGATTCAAGCTAGCAAAAAGCTGAATGGTCCTCAAAAGGTCCAGTTTAAAGGTGATAAGAAATCATTCCTGGAGGACATTCGAAAGGTAAGGCCCTATCCCTAGCAGTAGGGTGGGGCTGTTGCAGGAGAACACACTGAGGCCACAGGGGAGGTGAAAATAAATCCAGCTTTCTTTGATCTGACTTGCAGCCTTTTCCCATACATTGTCCTTTCTGGGATCTGCTCTGCTCATGGGGTAGGCTAGTAGGCACCAGGTGGCTGCTTGGCAACTCTAATACGTCTTCGTGTCATTCTGTAGGCCCTTTATGCTTCCAAGATCATCTCTTACGCTCAAGGCTTTATGCTGCTAAGACAGGCAGCCTCTGAGTTTGGCTGGACCCTCAACTATGGTGGCATTGCCTTGATGTGGAGGGGGGGCTGCATCATTAGAAGGTGAGTGATGGGAAGGGTCCACCACGCCACTGTACCAGAGAACGGCAGTCTTGGGGCACTGCATGGCCAGTTCCGTGCAAGTGGTATAGTTGGTCTCACTGGGGCAACTTATGCCGTCTGGCCTTGCCTCCTGGGACTCTGGCTTTCATGGAGTTTAAGCCGGCTTTGAGGGGTGAGAAGGGTAACTTTGTACCTCTCAGGTATATATCAGCTTCTAACTTGCCCTGCTTTCTACCAGGAAGGCAGCCTGCTGTAGTTAAGATTCATCGACTCTTTCCCTCTTGATTATTTCAGCGTATTCCTAGGAAAGATCAAAGATGCATTTGACCGAAACCCAGAACTTCAGAACCTACTACTAGATGACTTCTTTAAGTCAGCTGTTGAAAACTGCCAGGTGTGTCTGTCGCCCAGAGCTGGGGTTCAGGGCTTCTGCTTTGGTGGGTTTTGCTCTGGGGCATCTATTCTTCACTTACCAGCACTGGTGTGGAGGAAAATTGGGCATTTCGAACGGAACAAGTTACTTTTCCCATGGGCTTTGTTTTCTTGCTCAGGAGTCCTGGCGGCGGGCCATCAGCACTGGGGTCCAGGCGGGCATCCCCATGCCCTGCTTCACCACTGCATTGTCCTTCTACGATGGGTACAGGCACGAGATGCTGCCAGCCAACCTGATCCAGGTGAGCTTGGGAGGAGGTTGGCAAATGCTTTCCTTCTGGCACCTGAGGGTCGTGTGCCTCTGTGCTACCCTAACCAATGTCATTTCTCATTCTAGGCTCAGCGGGATTACTTTGGGGCTCACACCTACGAACTCTTAGCCAAACCGGGAAAGTTTATCCACACTAATTGGACAGGCCATGGTGGCAGTGTGTCATCCTCTTCGTACAACGCCTAATCACACTCAACGTGCCACCCACAATTCCATAGACAGGGACATTCCATTTGCCACACAACACTGCTTCCATGGCCCTTTGCCCCACTTTATGCTCAGATCTTTTAAAACAAAGTCGTAAGAGGCTCCTGAAAAAGTCTACCCTAGCTTACATGTGAAGTAGTGCTGGCAGAACCATCTTGATCTGCCTTCACCTCTTGGTCATGTGTGACAGCGAACCAGCTCCTTGGAGCCAGGACTTCCCACACACCCCACGTGGGTGAGGGAGGCAGGCTTAGTTTGTCCTGATAGAGGCAGCAGCTCTTATCCCATAAAGGGAAGAGGTTTTTTTAATTGATCAGATTGGAACCTTTGCATTATGCCCCTGAATTCCTTTTTCCCCTCTGCTTAATAAAAGCTACATTATATTTATCCTTTTTCTCCAGACTCTTAAATACTTACCTCAGCCACACCGAGCTTTTATCCCCCCCCTGGCAGAAAAGTGCAACCAGTTTTATTAGGTATGAATCTGTTTCCTTCAGGCCTTATTAATATTTTACTCCTAGTTTTCTTTTTAAAAAAGGCACCAGAATATTACAAGAAACACCAAAGTTAGGATGATTAACTCTGGAGGGAAGGACAGGGAGGCAGTCCCGGAGGGTGTGAGTGGACGGGGGACTTGAATGTTGTGGGTTTTTGTTTTTTCTTAAGTTGGGCAATGGGTACATGGATGCTCATTGTAACATTCTTTATACCTTTTCGTATTCACGTATTTTATAATAAACATTTTAGAGAGTGACATTTAAATGATGGGCTCAGCTTGGTCTGGTTCATTCTCTTTCCCATGCCTTATCTCTTTCTGTTTGTCTCTAAACCAGGCGCATGGATTTAGTGTGGGATTTTTAGCAACCTGCTCCTGGAATCAGGTCACATAGTGACATCCTGTTACATGGCCCGGTACCCGGGTTGTTTTTCTCTAGCAGTTTAACTCCAGGAAGGGCTCTGGAGAGCTTACAGGAAGCCCTGCTTGTAGCCTAAGAACTGAGCAAACACCTGCCATGTTTTAATAGTTAGTGTCTAATCTGACCTCAGACCTCTTTTGGAACAATGCAGAGGGCAGAGGAGCTGACCTGGGAGATGATCCGTTTCAGCCTGGCCTGAGTACTTAGACCTGCCCCAACCGCCTACTCCCACCCTCACCTGCAAACTTAGGAGGGGCGCAGTCATTGCACATGATTCAGGATTATTTTTTCATTCTTTTTTTTTTTTTTAATTGATTTTGACAGAGAGAGAGAGAGATACAGAGAAAGAGAGAGAACTGAACTGGGGGAACTCCCCAGTTAAGCATATGGGTCCACACAAGCCGGGATTCGATCCTTGGTCCCCGGCACTGCAAAGTGAGTGCTTAACCCACTGAGCCATCCCGGCTTCCTGATTTTTTTTTTTTAATAAAAATGTTTTCAAGTTTGTATCTTAAATTAACAGTGAATCTCAGATTTACATTAACAGTTTGCATCAAGTAGTTTTTTGGGTAACACAAACATCAGTATGGTCAAGTGTTAATTTATTTTACTTTTGTATTCATATTTGTGATACACAGTTTTACTGACATGTATAAGTTTTTCTTGGGATTATTTTGTTTAAAAAAACACGGGGAAGCCGGGATGGCTCAGTGGGTTAAGCACTCACTTTGCAGCCCCGGGGACCAAGGATCGAATCCCGGCCCCGGCCTGTGCGGACCCATATGCTGAGCTGGGGAGTGCCCCCAGTCGGTTCTCACCGGGGTGAGACCCCGGCCCAGTTCCTGCCCTGTGCAGCCCCACTCCCACCTGTGGAGTGAAACTAGGGGAAGCCGGGATGGCTCTGGGTTAAGCGCTCACTTTGCAGTGCCGGGGACCGGGGATCGAATCCCGGCCCCAGCCCATGCGGAACCATATGCTGAACTGGTAGCTCCCCCAGTTCAGTTCTCTCTGTCTCTGTATCTCTCTCTCTCTCTCTGTCAAAAATAAATAAATAACTATATTTAAAAAAAAAACCACAAAAAACAAACAAAAAAAACAGTATCAGGAGATGCCAAGATGGCTTGGCAGGTTGAGTGCTTGCCTTGCAACCATGAGGTCTGGGGATCGAATCCTGACCCCAGCGCATGCAAACCCACATGCTGAACTGTGGCACAGCTGGTGACTGCAGGGATGGCGGCAAAGATTCTTGCCTCCCATGTGAGAGGCCTTCAGTCTGGTCCCCCACCACACACACACACAGCCCCCATCCACCTGTGTGGAATGAAACTGTCACAACTAATGATGATGTTCAACAATGGAGACTGCTCTGGTCCCTCCATCCTTCTCTTTCTCACCTCTCAATAAAATCTAAGAAAAAAACCAATAGTATCATAATCCTAAAAGACACATTCTGAACAGGTGTGAACACAGGGGGAGGAGAAGGTTCTGTTCAGTTCATTATATGTCCTGAGTCCTATTCGTAAACTGATGCTTGATGTAAGTTTTAATAAGTTTTAACATGGCAACATACTACATTATTATTGATACAGGCTTTTCAGTATGCTCAAGATGATGAATTGCAAGTGGAATAAAGCGGCATTTCCAGTTGGATCCACGGGTAATGGGATGTCTTAAAATGAGCTTGTGACAAACCAATAAACTAGTAATGAGAAAACTATTGACAAAGCTCAACCACAGAAGCAATCCGTACTTCAGTAAAAGGATAATTAGTTACATGAAATAGTACAAATGGTAAACAGGTACCAAGAAAACTGGGCTTGGGCAAGCATGTTTCTTAGAGCTTACACTATAGAGTGGGATGAAAGAAAAATGCAGGGTAGTCTCATTCATGTAGGAAGTTACCCTGATAGCCTGTACCAAGGTAGTAAGTTCTGACCAAGAGGTTATAAAAGCCACAAGTAAAATGGAAAAGGATAGCCAGTAACTGAATGCTGATGTAGAAAGGACATTAATAAGAATAAACATTCTTTGCTCCAGGTTTTGGTAGGTAGGTGAATCCCCCCAAAGCAAGCAAAGACTGAAACCCAAACCAGAGTCACTGAAAAATAAAATAGGGATGCTGGGATAGCTCAGCTGGTTGAGTGCTTGCTTTGCGACTGCAGGGTCAGGGGATCGAGTCTCAATCCGTGCAAACCCATATGCTGAGCTGTGGCACAGCTGGTAAACACCCAGATGATGTCAAAGGGGAGGCCCCCAATTTGATTCCCACCTTGCGCAGCCCCGCATACACTTGTGTGGAATGAAACACAATTAATGATGTGCAACTATGCAAACTGCTCTGAGCTCTCCCCACTTCTCTCACCTTCTCAAACAACCTTTAAAAAAATAATTTTTGACACTGAAATGGAAGCGTGGTGGTTTTAGAGAAATTCAGGTAATACTCTGCAAGCTACCAGGAAAACTGGATAATACAAAAAGCTGTAAGTAAAAGACATAATTACAGTAAACAGGCAGATGTGGTACTCAGTAAACCCAATGCCTCAAACTACAAAATCCCTGAAAGCAGATATAATGGAAATATTTGCCCAAAGAAAAAGATCGATGAATGCGAGTGAAATGCAAAAATGTTCCATAAAATTTTGATGGGTGTTGTTTCATCTCATTCCTAGTGTGAGGATATTCAATAATATTTTCCCAAGTAAAATCAAGAATAGCAGACAGTTACCATTTGTGTTGATCTGACAGGAGATGGAGCTTAGGTGGTAATGCAAGTGATGGGGAACGGCTGTTCCCTCCTGTTTTGAGGCCCAGTTCCTAACAGGCCATGGGTCAGTACTGGTCCATGGTCCAGGGGTTGGGGGACCCCTGTCAGAGAGTATAAACCGCACGTAAAAGAATGTAATAGCCAACAGAGTGTGTGCCAGGCACTAAGTTAACTCAATACAGCACACTCCAGAGTAAGTACTATCATTATCCAGTTTACAGATGAAGCTTGTGAGTGTTGACTAGTCCAAGGTCACAGAGATCCTGCAGAATTGGAATTTGCACTCCTGTAATCTATTATCAGAGTCTATGCACTTAATCTGTAGACTCTCTTATTTGCTCACTGTGTACCACTCATTTACTCGCTGGCATATTTACTATAGACCTACTGTGTGCCAAGCACTGTGCTGGGTATCATTTGGCCAGTGGTGAGGTGACCTCATGAGATTATACAAGTAACAGCTAATGGAGATTGGTTTTTGAATCGGCATTTTACAGTGCAATTTTAGGGAAAATAAATGATGCCTGCTCTTGAACTAAAATATTTATGGTACTCTATTTAATGCAGCTGGAGAAGACCCAAGAAATCACAACTATCCTTGTCTAATTCATGGTGAGGGCAATGGTATGAGAGTGAAAGATAAGAGCATGGATTCAGAAGCCAAGCTGCTCAGAATCAAATCTGGGCTCTACCACTTCATAGCAGTTTAACAGCAGGCAAAGTTCTTTCTCCTCTGTGACCCCTCTTCCTCACATATAAAATGGGGGTAATAGTGCCTTACCTGTGAGAGCAGGTGAGACATAAAAATGGGCACCTAGCCAGGAGCATAAGCACTGTTCACAATGATCACCTACAGCAGGACCCGCCTTGTTTCATGGCCTGGCACAATGCTGCCATCTGGTGGCCAGTGTGCACGGCTAGCTCTTCAGCCAGGAAAAGGACTTGCAACCAAATGCATCCACTTTCCGTAATGTAATACATCAGCCTTGGGCTTTTCTCTTTCTACTCTTAAGTGTCTGGGTATTCCATACGTCACTAGAATAATAGTCTTTAGCACAGGGAAGCAACTACTTTAAAATAAAATAACCTGTGAGGCACAGAGCATAGAAACTGGCTGGGAAATAATGGTTAGTATTTCTTGGAACACTTCTGTGAGGCAGTTAAGACCTCCCATTTAAACTTCACAACTACTCTGTTGAGGTGGTGCTATGACGCCCACTTTATGAATGAGTGACTGAGGGGACTGAGGCTTGGAGAGGTTCTGTGACTTGCTGGGTCACAAAGCTTGTTGAGAGGGGCTGGGCTCTGAACCCAAGGTCTGGCCCTAGGGCCGAGCCCCTCACCAACCCCACTCCACCCCTCTCAGCCCCCACACCCCAACTTTGCCGCACCCATTCGGGAGCAGGATGGCAAATAGAAGGGCCACTAGGAAGGTCAAATCCAGTCTGCCAGCTAAAGCACTGATGGTCCCAGGAGACTGGAGCTGTGGGGAGAAGAAGCCAGAGGCACTGTTGTCTCAGAAGCAGTGGAAATGGATCAGAAGCCCGCTGCCTCCAGAAAGAGGTTCTCGGTGTCTCAGCCCCCTGTACACTTGTGGGGCTTGGAGGATTTCTGTGGAAGAGGAAGATATGGAGCAGCTTATGTGCTTAGCTTTAATTATAAAAGAAACACCCGTTTGATTAAAAATGCAGGCTACAAAAACATGTAAAGTGAAAAGCTTGGGTATCCTTAGCTGCCTCTCCTTTAACTCATTGCTCAGAAGTTAACTGTTTGTCATGCATCCTTCCAGCTCGTTTTTTATTTCATTCAAATATCTCACATCCCTGTATAGGTACAAACGCTCTTTTTTTTGTATAACAAAAATAAGATGATTCTGTGCATATGGTCTGCAAATTATTTCACTTAACGTTATGGAGAACATCTGTCTATAAACTGGCATTTAAATGCTTTAAACCAGCAGTGTCCAACCTTTTGGCTTCCCTGAGCCTCACATAAAATACACTAACACTAACAATAATTGATGAGCCAAAAGGAAAAAACAAAACAAAACAAAAAAAGGTTGCAAAAAAATCTCAATGTTTTAAGAATTTGTGTTGGGCTACATTCAAAACTCCTCAGCCACAGGTTGGACATGTCTGCTTCACACCTTGGTGTTTCCAAAGACCACTCTGTATGTTGTTTTGAGGAATAAAAGTCTTGGTTGATGTGAATCATCAACTCCCAATAACTTTAAAGATTATTTTTATTGTTTTTGACAGAGACAGAGAGAGATATAGAGACAGAGACAGAGAGAAGGGGGAGGGCCCAGAACAGTCTCCATAGTTGCACATCATTGGTTTTTCCACATAGTTTCATTCCACAGGTGGGCGTGGGGCTGCACAGGGCAGGAGCTGGGCCGGGGTCTCACCCTGGTGAGAACCAAACTGGGGGCAATCCCCAGTTCAGCATATGGGCCTGCACAGGCCAGGGCCGGGATTCGACTCCCGGTCCCCGGGGCTGCAAAGTGAGCGCTGAACCCACTGAGCCATCCCGGCTTCCCCCAATAACTTTAAATACTGAAATTCTGCCTCGTCAGCTCCACCGCTAGGCTTCAGCTGAGAAGTGGGGCAACTGGTGGGTGAAGAAGAATCAAAAGGAAACCCTGGTGTGAAAGGCCTTTCACAGAGCGGCCGCCAGGGGGCGCGCGAGAGGCAGGGCAGAGGCCCGCGCTCTGTCCCTACGCGCTTTGTCCCTCCGCGCGGCCCGTCGCCCGGCGCCAGGGCGGGAAAATCTGACTGCGCCGTCCCCCTTGCGCGTCTGTGTGGGTCGTCCGTGGTGATGGAGGAAGAGGAGGGGACCGACGAGGAGCAGCGATTCTCTTACCGACAGGTACAGGAAAACCGCGTTCGGCCTGGGCTGGGGGAGGCGGCGTCGAGTTTCTCCAAAGACAAAGCCTCGGCGGCCTCGGCTGGGCCGCGCCTGGGCCCCGAACGCGCAGGGCGCGCCGGCCCGGCCCCGACGCAGCGTGCGTGGATGCCGCGGGGGCTGCTGGGGGGCGGTTTCCACGGTAACGCGGGTCGCGGGCGGGTTCCCGAGGGCGGCTCGCCTCCGGGCCTTGGGAAAGCCTCCGTCTCCCTCCGGAGGCAGGGTGGCTGTGAGGGTGGGGACGTGCGCGGGCCGGGGCCGGGGCTGGGGCCGGTCCTCCGGGGCCGGGTCGCACCGCCGCCGCGCACCTGGGGGCTGTGTGGAGGCCGAGCAAACTCCCGTTTTCTTAAATGGAAAATCAGAGTGGCAGTCGCCGCCCGTGGGGGTAGTTGCGGGTATTCGGCCTTTTCTTTGTAAGCAGCACCGGGAATAAGTAGTGTGCCGAACGTTCTATTAGCTAATGTTCTGCTCACATTTAAATTCCCCTAGTTGTCCCAGAGATGTTGCTCCCAGTGCTCTTTCCCCGCCCTTCATCCCGGGCACGTTCAGGTTCACGCATTGCATTCGGTGGCCCTGACTCTGGTCCTCCCTGGAACAGTTCTCCAGCTCTTTGTCTTTGCTGACTTGGATGGTTTTGAAGAGCCCCATTCATAGCGAAGGTGTAGTGGGAGGCGAACACTTGGAGGTCAGGAGCGGCCCTTTTCGTTTTTGTATCCTCAGCCCCTTGTACAGAGCCTGGCCGCCAAACACTACATACTCATTAAATGGGTGAAGCTGCAAAGATGGGCCGAGGAGTCTGACCCTCACTCTCTAGGTAGAGGTGAGCAGGTTGAGAACCTTTCAGCCAGCTGTTTGTGGCATTAGGTGGATAGTAGTGAACAAAGCGGACAGGATCCTGTCCTTGAGGATTTAGCCTCCAAGTGTCTGCGGCCTTGAAGGAGGCACTTGGCTCAGTCCAGGATGCACGTGGGAGGAGGCGGGACAGGGAAAACTGCCTGGAACATCCGGAAGGATCCGTGTCCTGTTTCCCACCCTTGCCGGATCCCCACTCGTACCACCTAAAAAAGATGACTGGACAGTCTTTGTCCCTCCCATGGTGATGGTCCCTTTGACTCCTCTTACCAAAGGCCTCAAGTTATCTAGTCTTGTGAGGTCTGAAACTAAAGAAGGAAGGTGCCTCGCTTATCTGCCTGGCCTCTGCCTGGGGTCCTGGACTTGAATTCTTGCAGTTCCTCCTCCTGTTGCCTCGACTATGAACATTTGCTAGTAGAGTTTTGGGTTCCTCTGTCTCCATGTCCAGTTCAGCTCTGTCTCCAGCAGAGATGGGATCATGCATGGGCACAACAACTTTGTTGACCTGAGACTGAGACCTTAGCTTGTTTTGCTTCTTTACTCCACTGCATTGGGAGGAAGAGATGTTTACTAGTATCCAAAAGGGTTGCTGAGTTGCTGTGAGGGTCCTGCTGAGGTGGTCTAGGGACCCAACACTCAGAGGTCAGATGTGCCCTGATGAGCCTGTTTAGTGTTGTCCTGATCATTCATCCCTTGTCACTTGCAGGTGTGAGGCTGGCAGGGACTTGTAGCCGGGGGATGGGACCCTTTTGCATTTATTTGATCCCCCCTCCCCCACACCACCCCACTCCATCAGGGTGCAAAATCCTCATCTGGTTTTTCATTGTTTCCCAGACACCCAGCATGTGCCTTTACTCAGTGGGAACATGGCACATATTTGTGGACCGAGTAAAGTCACACAGGTACTTTGCAAGTGCCATCTGACTTCTCACTGACCTGTATTCTTAATTCTTGATCTTTACTTGACCTGAATGATAACCATTAACTAGGAAGTAATGTTTCCACAAGTCACACTCTAGAGGGCCTCATTAATTTATTAGTACACTTGAGAAGTCATCGAGCCATTATGGAGAGTGCTGCAGGAGTTAGGCTGAGCAGACCCTGTCCTGGGTCTGCTTTTTTAAGATGTGAAAGGCTCTTATGTGCAAACTCCCCCATGAGGCATTTTGGTTTTTGCTACAGAGGCTGAAGGCAGCAGTCCATTACACTGTGGGCTGTCTTTGTGAGGAGGTTGCCTCGGACAAGGAGGTGCAATTCACCAAACAGACCATCGCCGCGATTTCGGAGGTGACCTTCCGACAGTGCGGTATGGAGCCCGTCCTGCCTATGCATAGAAGCCCCAAAGTTGCTTTTGCCTGGGAGAAATGTGTGGGTGGGTGGGTGCTGTGCTGAACCCTACCACAGACAATGTTATCGCTGGACACTGTTGATGACAGTTCTTTTCTCCGCTGTCAGGGTTAGATATTCATGGAGAGAACACACTAACATTGAGGCATTAGCACCTTTATTGTGTTTTAAACTGCCTGGAACCTTAGACATTAAATTTTATATTTCATTGCTTCATAACATTTTTATGTCACCAGTTTATTTGACAGCTGAACTTGTGGCATTGGTATTTGCTTGACTTCACAGGAAGTGTCCTTGCAAGCCCTAACTTGCAGCAAATTTTAAAAGTTAAGGGGTGGTTTCTAGGAGTGAAAAGTGTAGCCACAATGACCAGAAAGCTTGTACTAAAGGGCCAAGGGTGCCCAGAAGGACAAGGTCATAATGATTCAAGGGTACCTGTGCAGTGGGGGGTTGCCGGCTGTGCCTCCTCTCACCTTTTAAAGGGTCTGTTGTATTAGTCCCTGTACTTACTGTAGAAATTGGAGAGTTCACTTCTTCTCTTTCTGCAATAAGATTAAGATCTCTTTTTCTCTTTCAGAAAATTTTGCCAAAGACCTTGAAATGTTTGCAAGGTGGGTAAAGAGCTTGATTATCTATCTGCTGTGTTTGTTTACATTCTATTGATACTCTCCATCTGCTGGTGTATTTCAGGAGAGCTTTAGCTATTCATTTTTTTTTGCATTTTGTGGAGACTTTAATCATGCTTTCACAAGAATATAACATCTGCTTTAATCACATCCATTCAGACTTGATTTGGCATTTTTTGAAGTTTTCCAAGTATATTTTTGTTAAGAAAACCAAAGTTATTCAGTTCCAGGTTAAAAGGCATGAATAATACCCCTAGGACTCTGAATGCATGTGGTGTGCATACTTCAAGACCATTTCTGCAGATGGTGTGATGGGAGGGTCTGGGCCCCACACCACAGCTGAGCTGCACTGTGCTCCAGGCGCTGATTGCTGGCAGGTGGCCGGATAATGACAGCATGTGTCCACAACAGGCTTGCATTTGGTGCACTTGTTCCCAGTGAGACTTGCACTCCTTGAAAAGAGGATGACTTGCTTTCAGCTGGTAAAGCTTTAGCTTTTACAGGTGATTTATGCTCATCTCTTCAATTAGTACCTCAGGTAATTGAAAACAATTGCAAGGAATTGCTTTTATGAAGCAATTTGAATGACTAAGGCCTGAACGGGCTAAAGCTTTCTAATTTGCTACCACTTCTGATACGGTGCCAGCCTGTCCCACACCCCATACTTTTCACCTTGTTCCTGTTAGCTCTTTGTTTCTTGGGTGAATGTTTTGAATGAATTAAAGCAGTAGGTTCTCAGAGGGCAAGCTCTAAATCTTTCCTATTCCAGTATGTCTGAGTCCCTAAAAACCGCTTAGCATCTTCAACTTGGCCAAAAGGGATAAGATGATGATATGGGATAGTGATAGCTCATATGGTTTATTAATTGTTAATTCAGGTGCTTCTGATACTATTACATGTGGCCTGTTATCTCCCCCTCCACCCACTGTGTCTCCTGTGAAATACATTTATCGCCTTTACTTGCCCTTCCTTCCTTCCTTCCACCCTTCCTTCACCCTCCCTCCCTTTTTTCTTCCTTTTTGGAAAATACAACTCTTTATTACAAAGGGAGATACAAACTATAAATAAGTAAACAAATTATTATTTGATTTGAAGATAAAGTCTTACCAAGATAGAGAGTTTCTTGTCTCAGCACTATTTGACATTTTGGACTGGATAATTCTTTGTTGTCATGGGGGTTGTCCTTTGTATTATAGGTTTATTGGCATCTCTGGCTTCTGTTAGTAATAAGTTATGATTTTTTTTTCCATTTCTGTGTTAGCTGTGGGAAAAGACAATGGACATTTTTAAATGCTTCTGCAAAAATACTAGAAATAAAAATGAAATGACAAATATTTAGCATTAAAATACATTAAACTTTCAAGTACTCTGTGCTTTTTATAATTACATTAAAAGGTTGGTTTTCTTTTGGGTACCAGTGGATAAAGTGGTGTGTGTAGCTCCACAAGGAAGAACATTTTGAAATCAAGGTGTCTGGAAAGGCTGTCAGCTGCTGCTCTCTGAGACTGTCCGAGGCTTGTGTCGGAGATGCCTCAATGGAGATGCCTCAATGGAGATGCCTCATCCTCTGCTGTGCCCCAGGGTATATACTCCATGCCCTGCTCCTCCAGCTCCCTCACAGAGCACTGGGGGAACCAAGGGCAGTCTGTCTTTGAAGACTCACCCTTTATCTTAGCTTTACGTTGGTCTTCATAATATTCCAGTTTGCTCTCAAATAAAGAAATCCTCTTTTAATATTATCACTGAATAAAATTGATATTCCCAGGTCAACTTTGTTTATGCTGTGGCTTTGAGTTTTCTCTGTTATTCAGTCTAACTGTGGTTACTGTGAGATGTCTGTAATGTGTACTGTTTCAGGTCGACTGTATATTAACCCATTTCCCATTTGCCCCAGAATACACGCTGGTGGTGCCTGTGGCTACAGCGTTTACCCCAAGATAATTCGAGGATTATAGTACTAACCTTACCCCCAAAGTTTGCCATCAAATATCTTGTGTTTATTATTATTTTCTCACTGTTCTAGCATATTGATAATCTTTGGAAACAAATGACATCATTCTATTGATAGTACTGTGTTTTTAGCGGTATTTCCATTTATAAAATAGAGTAATTCTCCATCACTGAAAATATCAGATCCTAGAAAACAGTATTCTTATGCAAGAAAAAAATTAAATACTGATCATCATATACATTTCTGTTACATTAGGATTAGAGACAAGTTCTCTTTAAAAATAAGTTCAGGGGAAGCCGGGATGGCTCAGTGGGTTAAGTGCTCACTGCAGCGCCGGGGACTGAGGATCGAATCCCGGCTCTGGCTCGTGCGGACCCATGTGCTGAACTGGGGAGTTCCCCCAGTTCAGTTCTCTCTCTATCTCTGTATCTCTCTCTCTCTCTCCCTCTGTCTGTCAAAAAACAATAAAATAAAAAAATAAAAGTTTAAAAAAAAAATAAGTTCAACAACAGTTTTTATATTTTATTTTCACATTGAAAACCAGTCAGATTTACTTCACCCTCACCCTGTTTATGTAAAATTAAGTGAACGTGGCAGTGCGCTGCACTTTCTATTTTCTAAACAGGAAATGGGTTTATAAATAGCCTTTATAGGCTGATTGGGAACCTAACCAGTATGTGTAATATTGTTTCTATGGAAAATACCGGTGCATTCTAAATAATTCAGCTACAAAATTTTGAATCATCTCTCAGTTTAAGTTATGAATTTCCCTTATTTAGCTTTGAAATCTTTAGTCACCTAATATTATTAATATGTTAAAGATGAAACATTTTGAAGAAGATAGATATTCTATAGTAAATAAATTCTAGGAACATTTTGGGAATAACCTTGAAAACCTGTGTCGCTAAAAGTGTTACATGAAAAACTGCTTTGTTATTTTCCTAAGAGTAATTTTCTAGAGTCTAAGAATTGCTTAAGAAGAGTCTCTGATGTGCATAGAATATACCCCTCCCTCCATCGAGGAAAGTGTTAACATTAGATATGATACAGAGAGAGCAGATGACAAACTGAGTGGTAGAGAGGATTGACTTTGTTGTTTCCTAAACATTTTGTGAACACATCAGCTCACCTTACTCTGTTGTTCAATATTGCTGTTCCTTTTACTCATTCATTTGATTGCACTTAATGGAACCTGACAGAGAGCCTGATGTATGTTTGAGACAAGGGCCACACTATGTCCCTAGCACTTAACATTCTCCACCCAGGACATCTGTGGACTGGCTTCAGACTTTGTGGCTGCTACTGTATCACTTTCTAATATTTTTTCCTCCTCTCTAGCCTGGTTCTTGCAGGTGGCTAATTAGAAGTTATTTCCTGAAATGGATATTATCTCAGAACAGGCAGATATTGTCAATCATGATGAGATGACATGTGAGATTTGCACTGTACATTTAGCAGTATGTGAAGGATTAATTTGGCCAAATTATGGCGTATAATTTTTCTGTGACTTTAACTCAACAGCTGTTCAGTGTGGACCTACTATGTGTTGGCCATTTTTCTAGTTATTAAAGATACAAGAATTCCTACCTATTCCTATGTACAAAAGTCCTGCCTATTTTTGGAGGAAGTTAGCAATGGCAAGAAAGGATGTAATTAGAGTAGTAAATTATTGAATAGAGCTTATTATCTCAAATTACCTTTAAAGTAAAGATAAGAGGACTGGAATGAGAATTTGAGTCTAAACTTTGAGTAAGAAACAGATTCCAGTTTAAAGGTGGTTTTTCTAACTAAGCTGTTGTCTGGGGAATTCATTACCTCCTTGTTGGGAAATGGGGTATATTAGGAGGCATCTGCATAAGCTTTTTTTCTGTAATTTAGCCCTTCGAGAAGAGCTTCAGGTCTAAGTGAACCCATGCCTCGTGGAAATTCTCTTTGTTCTATTTAATGTCTCGTAGCAGAGGTGATCTTTGTATTGTGAGACTGTGCTATTTTTCCCTTTTCACTAAAGGTGTGCAGTGACCTTCTTTATGTGGTGTGTGCTGTGGCCATTGTGACCAAGCAGGTTCTTTTGGAAGGTTTCCTTCCTCAGACTCCTTTCCATGTTTGTATTCTTCAGGCACCCTTGGCCCTCTGCAGGGGCACAGATGGGCTTCTGCTTCTCTCAGTCTCTTTATTTAATTGGTATCTTGGCTAGTCACTTCATTTTTGTGTCACTGTTGCTTAATGATCTTAATCTGAAAAGATGGGCTACTTAGAGAGCCTTGCTAGCCTGAAGTCTGACCATGAACTTTTGTGTTTCATCAAAACTTTAAATAACACCAAACATTTTGGTGAATTGTCTTTGCCCTTTCTACAGACATGCGAAAAGAAGCACAATTAACACCGAAGATGTGAAGCTCTTAGCCAGGAGGAGTAATTCACTGGTGAGAGATGAATTTCTTTCCTCACTCCCCTTTCCCATCAGAATACATTATTCCCAATTAATCACTTGCAGCCATGAAATGATTCCCCCAGGGCACCTTGCATTAAAAAACGAGAGATGGTTGAACCGTTCAGACCTGCCTGTAATTTATAGTCTTTCTTTCATTATGATAGATCTTGCCAAGCCAATTTGAAATTTTCTAATCAGCACTCTTTGGATTTCATAGTTTGCCTCTTTTGTAATATCTCAAAACTTTGGCCACATGTTTCATTTACAGCATGATGTCCGAGACAGGTTACAGGCGACAGTGCTTGGGGATAGTTTCATTATGGTGCCCATAGTCTTCCTGAGGGGCCAATTATGGAAGGAATATCTGCACAGCTGGAATGGGCAGGAAATTTTCTGTCTTTTCAAAGAAGTCTAGAAGTCATCCTGACCAAGCACTCGTTTTATAGGTGTGCTTGTCCCAGGATAGTGGCTGTGGCCAGTGGCAGATTCAGGATGCCCATGAGGTTTCCAGACTTGGTTTAATCCTAGCAGTTAAAATAATTTATTATGTTCCTCCCCATAACATGAACTCCACAAAGGCAGGGATTGTTTTATCTTTCTTTACTCTACCTGCTGTGCCTAGAATAGGGCCTGGCACATAGTAGTAGGTGCTCAATAAATAGTTGTTGAATGAGTTTATATAGCAATTGACAATTTGCAGGGTGCTTTTTATAGACATTTTACATGTATTTTCTAAATCCCACAGCCACCCAGGCCCATACACATTTTCAGAGATGCCTGGTACCTCTTAATTCCTGAGTGTTTTGAGAGTTCTGTGAATCTGGTTGGTTCTAGGCTTTTTCTTCTATTTTGTACTTTTGGGTAACAAGCAAAGGTGGGAAGCATGTGTCCACATCATCTTTACATGAACACAAATACACATTATACCTTTTGCAAGTATTTAAGACCATAACAATATTATTTTTTTAAAGATTTATTGTTTTTGACAGAGACAGAGAGAGACAGAAGGGGGAGGGCCTAGAGCAGTTGTATATCATCAGTCATCAGTTTTTGACATGGTTTTGTTCCACACAGGTGGGTGGGGGCCGCACAGGGTGGGAACTGGGCTGGGGGCCTCCTACGTGGGAGGCACGCCCCCTTGAGCCAGGGGCTGATTGGGGGGTAAGAACTGAACGGGGGGCCTCCTGCATGGGAAGCACACCCCAGTTCAGCATATGGGTCCTCACAGGCTGGGGCTGGGATTTGATCCCTGGTCCCTGGGGCTGCAAAGTGAGTGCTTAACCCATGGAGCCATTCTGGCTTCACCAGTAATTATTATTGAAAAACTTTTTCATTTAAAATTCTGATTTGGAAAAAAATAAAACAATAAACATCTGGTTATGGACATAATACTCCAGTTTTATGCAGAATTCAAAGATTTGATGATACCAAAGAAGGAGATATTATTTTTTATATGCAAGTAGAAAAATTAATCCTCTGAATTCAGAGAAACAGTTAAGTGCATTCAAAATTTTAAAGCTTATAATGAACTTATTTAATATAAATAAATGAAGTAAGTTTCTTAAGTCATTAAGCATTTCTTTAGCAAGTCATCAAAATTCTCAAATTCTGACTGCCTTATTAAGATTATAGATTTTATTTATTTTCCATAGTTAAAATTAGATGTTTTTAGTATTTACCTTAAAGAAAGTGTGTGTGAGAGTGTTTAATAACATGATTTATTAGCCCATTTTACAGGCTATAGGCAACTGGAGTTAGTAACTTTCCAAAGTTAAATATGAAGCTCTCTGGTTGACAGTGAATCTTAACCTTCTAACTTGGAATCCAGTGCTGTTT
Organism: Craseonycteris thonglongyai; assembly: GCA_004027555.1. Taxonomy (NCBI): domain Eukaryota; kingdom Metazoa; phylum Chordata; class Mammalia; order Chiroptera; family Craseonycteridae; genus Craseonycteris; species Craseonycteris thonglongyai. The sequence goes on along the minus strand of PVKE010019203.1, from coordinate 2,358 downwards.
CTATTATAGTAGACTCTTCTGTTTTTATTTTTCTAACATCCTTTCTCCAGAGTTTAAGTCAAGGTTAAGGATGATATGATTCCTAGGTAAAATAGCCAAGTTTCCTAATGGTACAGTATATCTGTGGAAAAGACATTTCTCTTTTCATGAATTCTGTGCCTTAACTGTTGCTTGGTCAGCTGCAGTGAGCAGTTTCTATCTTTTGTACAGGAATGGTAAATACAAGTCCTCTTAGAATATTAATTGTGAAATAATCTGCTTATTTCATATTTGTTTATTTTAGAATATTATTTTTATTGTGAACTCTTAATATTTTTTCATCTGACAGAAGCTTATTACTGAAGACTTTCAGCAAAATTTGTGCATTTGACTAAATCTTTCCTGAGGGCAGGAACTATCTGTTATTTACCTTGGATCCCTAGGATCTGGTACATACTAATTGCTCAACAATTTTAGTTGGATAAATTTTGGGGGGGTGTTGAATATATTTGTGCTTTGTAGACCCTCTTTGTGATGGCACCCTCCTGCAAGCTCCAAGTTTTAATTCATTGATTACTCAAGAAACTCCTACTTATTTGATAGTATATGTGAATAGCAGTTGAGTTGACTTTTATAGTTGATTTCTTCTACCAGAAAAAACTTGAAGCTCTATTTAACTTTGAGGAATGTAACCCAGGCTTTTCTACTCTTTGGGCAGGAGTGGTTAGGAAAGGATTTTTTTTGCCTCTAGGCTTCTAAAATGTCTTTACGACCAGGTAAAAATATAATTTTTTTTTTTTTTTTTTTTGTAGCTAAGACGCATCACAGAGAAAAATGAAGAGCTTACTCAGTTTAACCTAGAACGGAAAGCAAAGAAGAAAAAGAAGTTAGAGGATGAAAATAATTCAGTGGAGCCAGCAGGGGCTGAAGTAGTGGAAAGCGAGAATTAACCTCTACCTCTATCACCATTTGGAAGAAGCAGCCTTCGGCAGGTAGAAGCACCAAAAATACATATTGCCACAAAGGGAATTTTGAAGGGCTAAGTGGAGATTAAAGAAAAAACAGGACTGGGAGGCTTTTTGTGCTATATTCTCCAAGTCATTGGCCACAAAAGGTAGTTTAAAAGAGAACTGGAAACTCTTAAGCAAAATACTCCCATGTTTTACTGAAGCACGTAAAAAAGGCTTGTGTTTGAATAGTATATATTGGAAATTATATCTATTGCAATTAATAAAATTCTGTTAAGTTAAAGATGGTTGATTTTTTTCAAGCAAAAATCAGTATTTTTAAAATGTTTTTTCATAATTTTCCAGTCAACAATTCCTGAAAGATACATAAAGCTATATTTATTTAATTCTTTTGATGATGAATATTTTAAACCCATGTCACTTGTGATCACAAGTTAAAAAGATAGATGAGGGGAAGCCAGGATGGCTCAGTGGGTTAAGCTCTCACTTTGCAGCGCTGGGGACGGAGGATTGAATCCCGGTCCGGGCCCATGCGGACCCATGTGCTGAACTGGGGAGTGCCTCCAGTTCAGTTCTCTTTCTGTCTCTGTATCTCTCTGTCTCTCTGTCAAAACAATAAAAATTAAAAAAAAAAAAAAGATTTGGGAAATGGTTCTTTTAACTTTTTAAAGGTGGTTTTCTACAAAAACAGCCTATGGGACTTTTCTTAGACTCTTTTGTAATTAAACTGTGCTTCTGTTGGGAAGAAGTTTTGCTTGAGAGGAAAACCTTGCCTCCTACTCCAAACAGTATAGTGTGTTGTCTTCTGTTTTAGTTTGTGAGAGATGGTACTTCCAGGAGCCCCAGATCTACTGTGTTCTCTTTGGGGTTGGTTAGAGTTCCAGGGCATGCCTTTTCCCTAGGGGGCAGTTAGAGCCAAGAAATGGGACTGGCATTTACAGAGCCCTTTTCTGTAATCTGTAGCACCGCATTGGATTTTCACAGCTTGTTCAGGGGATATTTGACTGTCCCCATGTGACTGATGAACAAGCTGGAGCTTGGAGCGGTTAACCAGCTGCCCAGGATCTACTGACCAGTGTAAACTGTATATATATTTGGGGTGCTGACTTGAGTGGGGGTGAGAAAGGGGTGTGCACTTTGGATAGAACTTACACCTTTCATGCCCAAATATGATCAGCAAAAGACCTCAAGAGTCTGACTCAAATGCAAGATGCTAAGCTGTGGTCATAGTGAAGCATTGAATTCAAACTTCACAGTTTCATTGTTTGCAAGGAGCTAATCTCTTGCGCTCAGATAATTGTGACATTTGTGTGTGAAGGAAGAGCCTTCTATCCTTATAGTACATTTTAGCCAAAGATCTGTATGTTGGGAGTTTGGTTTTCAGATAAGCTCTCTTTAAACTCGGAGGGGG
>PVKE010019202.1:0-28727 GCA_004027555.1 Craseonycteris thonglongyai | reverse complement strand
TCATAAAATGTTTACAAGTTGAAAAACACTTTGACTCTTCGGAAAAAATCCACCAAAATTTTTCAAAAAAGGGACATGAGATATTCTTCAACTTGTTTTCCATAGTTACCCTGCAAGATATTACTTGCTCTTGTATAACTGAAGACTGATTTTTTCTAGATTAACTTTTGCATACTGGTTATAACTATATGCAATTGAATAATTAAATGATATAAAAAGTGAAAGGATTAAAAAAATAGCTTAATTTTTTTTATAAATTATATCAACATAAAAACACAGTGGTAAAGATAAACGACTGCGTTAATATTTTCCACTGGAGAAAGCCAGCTCTATTCTCAGAATATAAAAACAGTACTGCTTTTTAGTGAAACAAATAATCCTTTTAATGGAATTTATAAATATTAAGTTCTATGACAGTCCTAAAATACTCATCCTTCTTTATTTTCATTTCTTGATCTACCCATTCATTTCCAACCAGCTTCTGCTCCAAATCAGTTATCTTTGTTCCTCTAAAACCATCAGATCTGAGTTGTGGTATTGGACAAAGATCTGAATACCCAGCGTGGGTGGTATCTTTCCATATTCCTAACCCTTAGCACTTAGAAGCTTACTAACCAAATAACCACTACCAGCAATGGTATTTCCTTGCTAAAAGACTTTCTCTTGCTGTTAGATGCTACTTTTCTACCTGCAAAGTAAACCAACAATTGTAATGCACCAACAATCTACCCAGAGCAGCCCTCAAGCAATGACAGGTACGGACTTGTAAATACTCTAGATTCTCACCCCTTGGGTAGGAGAATGTCTGGGTCTGAGTTTGATATTGGCTTCCAGATTATTCCAAGAAGACAGTATAATTGGCTCACCGTATTTACCTAGATAACACATTTCTCGGGTGTATTCTTATTTTTGTTTTACCTCCTCATTGAATTAGCTGTAGTTTTTTCATCTTCCAAATAAACCACTTGAATTAAAATCCTTCCTTAGGGTTTTCTCTTATAGAAACCCAAACCAAGTTGTTCTCAAATTAGTTTGAGAGCCAAAATACTGTATAGTATTTTTTCTATTAAGATTGAGAGGTGGAATTGTGAACTATTGATGTAATACTTAAAAGTGTGGGACACCATTAACTGATACACTAACTTAGAGCTGAGTAATCTTGAGCAAGCTAATTCTTTCTGGATCTCAGTTTCACATCTCTAAAATAATGATCACACATTCAGAGGTCATTTTAACAGGGCTATATGAGAAAGAGATAATATGTAAATACAAGCACATTGTGAAAGTCAACAAATAATAACCTGATAAAAGTGGGAACCTCAAAGCCAGAAGGTGTTACATTGAATTCCATGCTCTGTGCCCCATCACCCAGGTATTTTTCACCTCACAGAGGAGTAAGGACATCTGTTCACTTATTTCTCTGTGCCCTATTCCATTCAAAAGTATACAAAATGCATTTGTGGAAGACAAATATCTACTGCTCAATGCCATCAGCTATTTCAGTTTCTCAGAGCTTTCAAGGGCATCTACTTTCCTGCCCCTCCCTACCCAAATAAACATATTATTAGGAAATGCAAAGATGGAGAATTGTGTCCATTTTTAAACTTTGGTATGTGCTTTCAAAGTAATGTCAAGTACTGTAGGTTTCAGTTCAAGATGGTAACATGTGATGCACCTGAACTTACCTCTTTTTATGGACACACCAAATCTACAGCTACCTATGGAACATTTCTCCTAGAGGAAATCCAGAAATTAGTCGACTGAATCCTACCTATAGGGAGGGGGAGGAAAAATAAAAAAAATAAAACAACAACACTGACTGTAGTAGAAGAGGCAGAGACAGTCTTCCCCCGGGCACAGCGACAAAGGATCCAGAGCAGAAAACTCACAACTCCCAGTTTCTCCCTAAGAACAAAAAGTTTGGATCCACCATCTAACACACTAAGACTTCCACCTGAGAGATGGGTTCCAAAAACACCTAGCTCTTAAAGCCAATGGAGGCTTGTGTCCACGAGACCCACAAGACTATAGCAAACAAAGAAACAGTTCTTAGGCTCCAGAGATGTAATAGGCTGCACAGACTCTTTGAAACTCTCTCCCCAGGGCTCACCACAGAAGCGGCTGCAAATACAGATTAACATTAGCAGAGATGTTTGACTGCACAAGGACCATAATAAATCAATTGCTTGCAGACTCATATCAAAATTCAGTGAGTGGCAAGTGACAAATACATATTATTATACAATGTAATAATAATAGGAATAAAGGTGCACAATAAAGGTAATGTTCTTGAATCATCCTGGAATTGTCCACCTGCCTGTGGAAAAATTGTCTTCCATGAAACTGGTCCCTGGTGCCAAAAAGGTTAGGGACCATTGTCCTCGAACAATGACTGAATTCCTAGAAAGGTACAATTTATTGAGAATGAATCATAAAGAAACAGAAACATTGAACAGACTAATTACTAGTAAGGAAAGTGAAGCAGTAATCAAAAACCTCTCAACAAAGAACAGTCCAGGACAATTATGGCCTCCATGGTGAAATCTACCAAATCTTAAAAAATTAATACCTATTCTTCTTAAAATTTGTCAAAAAAACAGAAGAGGTGGGAAGTCTTCTAAACAAATTTTATGAAGCCATCATTATCCTGATAACAAAACTAGATGAGGATACTAGGAGAAATAAAAATTAAAAGACAAAAATTCTGATTAATATAGATAAACAATACTCAACAAAATATTAGCATACCAGATAAAACAATACATTGAAATGATCATGTCACAGATGCAAGAATGGTTTAACATTTGCAAATCAGTCATTATGATACACCATATTAACAAAATGAATAAAAAATCATAAGGCCATCTGAATAGATGCAGAAAAACATTTGGTAAGGTTCAATATCCATTTGTAATAAAACTCTCAACAAATCGGGTATTTAAGGAAAACACTTCAGCATAATAAAGACCATATAAGGCAAGGTCACAACTAATATCACACCCAATATGAAAAACTGAATGCTTTTTCTTTAATCAGGCATAAGGCAAGAATGGCCATTCCCTCCACTTTTATTCAACATAATATTATAAGTCCTAGACAGAGCAATAAGGCAAGTAAAAAAAAATAAAAGGAATACAAAGTGAAAAGGTAGAAGTAAAATTGTCTCCATTTGCAGATGTGATATAAAATATAGAAACACCTAAAGGTGCCACCATAATTTGTTAGAACTAATAATCCAATTCAGTAAAGTTGCAGGATATAAAGTCAACATGCAAAATTCAGTTGCATTTTCATATACTAATAAAAAACTAAAAAATAAGAAATTAATCTCATTTTGACTGATTTTGATGAAGGAGAAAGTCCCTGGAAGAAACCAATCCTACCAGCACCTTGATCTTGGACTTTTAGACTTCAGATCTCTGAGAAAATAAATTCCTATTGATTAGGCGGCCATTTTTTGGTGCTTTGTTATGGAAGCCCTAGCAAACTATTACAGTGGATGTATGTCTAAGCAAAGGAAAACATTTATCTGGATTCTGAATGGAAATGTCTCTCTAGATTAATTCCAATATTAAGAGAATTTATGTGATTGATCAAAGTTAGTGAAATTATGACAATTCCCAGTGTTATCTATAAAGCTTTGAACCAATTTCTTTAAATCCAATGATGACTAAGAAAAGAGAGTAAGCCTTTTTAAAATAGAAATAAAAGAATAGTTCTTTAATTTTCTTGTAACTCAGACAATCTATAGTCACTCTAAATCTGCACTATTTGAATCAGAATCTAAGGATCTCAAACTAGATTGAAGCTCTGTATTGTTACAAGACTATTTCTTTTTCTTTCTTTCTTTCTTTTTTTTTGAACTGAACTGGGGGCCTCACCGCATTCGGGAAGCACACCCGAGTTCAGCATGTGGGTCCACCTGGGCCGGAGCCGGGATTCAATCCTCGATCCTCGGGGCTTCAAAGCGAGCGCTTAACCCGCTGAGCCATCCTGGCTTTCCCAAGACTGTTTCTTATGTGCACCCAGACAAGTGGATTAATCAACCAAATACAATTAGAGCTGATGCTCATTTTTAATCCTTATTTTATTTTAAGAGTAATAGTGTTAGCAACAATTGTTTTCTTATAGTTTGTCACGATAAAGATAATACTATCTAGGGACTTGATAGATTTTTATTTTTCTCTACCCCATGCAAATTTTTAAATCTGAAATAATTAAGTTTCTTTCTATGGCATTTTACATGTATTTTTTATGATGCTTTTAATGTGGATTTATCTTTTGAGGACTGGTCTTATGCAGCCTACTACAATTGTAAACATAGTGTATTTAAAATTATAATTTTATTCTGACAAATGTGTTTAAATTATATGGTTTATTAAAATTTAAAGTTATTTGTAATTTATATAACAAGTTTACAGAAAAATTAGGAAAGAGAAATATGTAACCAATTTCTCTCAAAAAAGTATATTTAAATATTGTTGAATATTTGAGATGACTAACAATAAACCTTTGGGGGGAAAATTAATATTTTTTGCTTCAATATCAAATAACATTCTTCACATTAATATGTTTGTGGAATTAAAAGAAAGAAACAATTTTTCCTCAAGATATATAACAAGCCAATTAAGAACTATTTATAAATATACTTTTACTAATATAAGTGACAGGGAAAAACACATTGATTAATTTATAACTACATTAAAAACAAAGCATTGAGTAAATAAAATTGCCTGAAATCAGAATAATAAAATGTATTTAGTCACCAAACATGCATTAAATGTCTCCATAGTGTAGAACAATTGGAGTAGGCTCAGGAGATACACATCAGACATGAATTTTGCACTTGAGGAGCTTCTGGTCTAGTAGGGAAAAAGACATGTATAGTTACTCACTCACTCATTCACTCACTCATTCATTCACTCACTCATTCTTACTCTGTCTGATGAAGAAAGTGCTAAGTGCAATAAAAAGAGGGCCAGATTTGGAAGTATGGTTATTTATATTACCAAAATTATGGTATGACCTGTTTGTGAAATTTGTGGTTGTATATACTCATGAATCATTTTTGTTTTAAAAAAAGGGAGGAAGGCAGATTGCTATGGTAGATACAGTGTTCAAGTTATTTATGGTCATGAAACTTGAATATCAAGTCCATGTCTTCTGAGTTCATGCTGGTAAAGCTCTGTGCAAGATGGGGAGAGAGAAGTAGGGGGTCTTTGAATCTACTTCAACAACAGAAATAATTCATGAAAATAACCCTCATCTGTCAAAGGATGGACAGTAATGTGGATTATATCTTATTATTAATGCCAACTTTAATAGAAAACAAAATACTTTTCACTGACTAATAGAGTGACTGATGGTTGTCTTTTGGAGTTGTCAACTATTTTATCACAACATTTATTTACAATTTATTATGTGAATTGTATTCAGCCAAGGAAATAGATTTCTGCTTTGTTGTGTGACAAAAAATTTTTCTAAAATGGTATTTCTGTTATCAACACCATTAGTTACACTATAATAGAATTCTTATCTAATAAGAAAATATAGCAAAAATTGGTATAATTGAGAGAAAGGAGATTAAAATTGTCATTTTTTATTATACAAGTTAAATTATGAGAATTAATATGACTATTCAATGTGATGGTGATATAAAATTAATAACTTAATAAAACACTAGGAAACACAAAGGGGGACTACACAGGCCTTACTTGAAGAAAACTCCAAATATTATTAAAATGCTAAAGGAAGACTTGAATAAATTAAATGATTCACTATTTAATTGGTTGACCAGGCATCTTTTTAAATGAGACAGAAAACAGTCGTACTATCCGTTAAACACTACACTTGGTCACCCTAGTCTCATTGGGTTAAATTCAAGTCTCACTGGGCTAAATTCAGTAATATTGTTTCCTGTTCTATTTAAAATGGCACGTCTTGTCATTCTACTATTAATTGGTACACATACTTAATATTCTAAAGACATAATTTTTCCCAAATCACTACTTAAAGTAATGCAATTATTAACAAATTCTCATTAGCATTATTTTTCTGAACTTGATTGCCTAATTCAAAATGTATTTTAAGTATAAATGCTTAAGAAGAGTCAATATATTTTTTTAATTGAAACAGTGAGGAGAAACAACTGCATCAACCAATATTTTAAAATATGATAAAGTCCACAATTAACAGAATAAAATACTCAGGAAAGATGAGTTTAATTCCTTGATGAAAAATACCATATATGAAAGTTGAAAAAAATGTGCATTATTTGTCAGGGAGAAAAGTAGACTTTTTTTTTTCTCTCTTATACTGTATTAATTTGTGAGGGCTGCTGGAAAAGTACCTTAGACTGGGTTCAGTTTCAGAAATGTGTTTGCTCACAGTTCTAGAGGCTAGAAGTCTAAAACCAAGGTGTCTGAAAGTTTGGTTTCTTCTGAGGTCTCTCTTCGCTTGTAGATGAGCATCTTATTTTATTACCTTCACATGGTATTCTTATAAGGCTACAGTCATATTGGGTTAGGGCCCACTCATAGGACCTCATTTTAACTTAATTACCTTCTCTAATTCTTATCTCCAAATACAGTCACATTCTCAGGTACTGGGTACACACGTAAGGATCCCAAAATATGAATGAAGGGTGTCACAAGTCAGCTCATAACATATATTATGAATCAAGAAAACAAACATAACAATAAAATAAAAAGTCAAGATAAATAGTAAAATATTAAGAATACCAGTATGAAATCATTAAATAACTAGAAATAAAATATCATATAGTAATCAAAACTTGAAGTATAAAAATCCTTTATAAATTCAAAGGCATAAAAGATAAGTAAAAATATATTAATATACAGATAGGAATACATTTAAAAATTGATTTTCTAGACATCAAACCAATACCCTAACAAAGCAAAACTGGTGAAAATACCCTAAATGTGTGTGTGTGTATTTTTTTTTTAACTATGAATGGCTCTTAAGAAAATTTAAGAGAAAGATTATAATATAGGAGGAAAATATTGAACAAAAAGTATAAACAGACGGTTGATAAGTAAAGACAAACCAATGACAAACACATATGGGTAAATCATTTAGCTTCACTAATAAAAAAAGAAATGAAATTTGAAGCAACTTTAGGGAAACATTTTTCAATTGTTAATTTGGAAAATATTGTAATTTTGGGGAATTAAATTAAAAAACGTTTTAGTACACTTCATTGGTGGCAACTATGTGAGGATATGGGCATCATCATACACTGATAATGCAGTATAAATTCACATAATATTTTGAGGTTAATTTGTCAATAAATAACAAAAGTTTTATGATTTAAAAAATATTTCTACCTAGCAGTTTAATTCTACATATTCATACAAAATTAATCAGATACACACATGTGTAAAAGATACCATATATTGGGCAGCCCTCTCCTCTAGAATTATGCAAGTTTATATACTAAAAGTGTCCATTAGTTGTGGAATTATACATGATATTAATTCATTATATGCTTTTATGTATTTTCTGAAATAACTACTGTGCATTTTACAATAGTAAAATAATGTTATCTTGACATTTGGGAATTGAGAGTAGTATTGCCTTACTCAAAACTAAGAATATTTGGGAATTCTTTATAGAGAAGTTGGTATTTGCCTTTTAGTTGAGTGAAATTTATAGAGATGTAGTAGCAGAGCATTAAAGGCAAAAAAGATACAGAACAGAGATTTGTGGGACATAGTCTTGAGCATAGCACATAAAACAGAATTTAAAAGGGCCCAATCAGAATAGTTGGTTGGGATAAGATTATGGAAATCCTTGAAAGTATAGAACAGATTTAGCAAAAGCAAGTTCAAGGAAAAAAGATTGTATTAAAAGGCTGGTGGAGCAGTTCCATTGAGAGGATTGTGGGCAATGTGATTGGAGAACAATACATTAGCAGAGACTTGTATGTGAATGGTGTAGATGCAGAACAAAGGATGAAGCAGAAGTCCAAGGTAAGTTTTAGGAACAAAGACATAGAAAATGCAGATAGAAGAAATAAGATTCAGTAGCATCCGCTGAGCAACTACTCTACACCAGGGTCTATAATTCATGCCCCATTATACCACTGTAACATTTTTTGGTTCATATTAAGCAAATGCCCAGTCATAGCTAGTAACTTGAAGAGGCAGGATTCAAAGTCATGTCTTTTCTATTACATCACATATTATCTAAGCACTTTGTGATTTTGAGATAAAATAATTTGAACTAATTTTCGCTTATTTCAATCAGAATATATTGTATCCCTTTTCGCATTTTTGTATATGTTATTTCAAAAATATAAGATGCAGAGATTGAAGTTCAAGGGCATTACTAAAATTTCAGATGTTTAAACCATACAGATCTTAACTGTGTCCTTGCAATATAGTACAGCTGGCCTGTATTTGTCTGTTTCCTTCCACATGATGAATGTGGAGCAGAATACTAACATCCTTAGGCAAGGTTTTACTTTAAAAAAGTGTAGAGGAAGTTGTTGATGATAGAAGCTTTGGATAAGGGTAGAACATAGAACTGATAGCAGATACAATATACTACAAAGGACATATCACATCAAATGTGATGCTTCATTAATTTTGCTCTTTTCTGTTTGAATTACTGCTGGTTCATAAAAAAGAATTCTGTACATATAATATTTATTACATATGAAAATGATATAGAATTCTTTCTGACATGGTGGTTTTTTAATACAATTAGTGAACCATAGAATAAAAATCAGTGAGCTTGTATGTAAGACAGACCCAATTGTTTTCTTCCCCTGTGATTTAAAAAAGTGACACACAACCTAAAAATAATGTCTAACAATAATAATTTATATTCTAATTGCCCATTACAAAGAATTGCAACAAAATAACAACATAAAAGCAAAAATCTACATTAGTAGTAGAGATATACGCCTAAAGGTTGCATTTTCACTTTAAAGTTGATTAGTGTCACATGAAGGGAGGAAAAAAATATTTCTGCGATACCCCATTTCTAGTTCCTTTTTCATATGACAGTTTCTCCAAGTGTCTATTATTAATGTTTTGCAATGTTTTGCTCTTACAATTGTATTGTAAGGGCAATACAATTCTTAGAGTATAAAAAACAATTTTAATACAATATCATTCATATTACTAATTGTAATAATAAATTTTAGTGAATTACCCTTGCCTTCTTTGTGATTCATCTAGTATGTACAAGTGTCTGAATTAATCTCTCTCTAGCAGTTAAGGAACATTTGTCATAAAATTTTTAGCCTGCATTCTTCCTGATATGTTTTAGGCCTTGGGAAGGTGACACTTAAAGTGAAAACAGTGAAGAAGAAAAAAAAAGGAAAGAAAAACCTCGCCATTATTTAGGATCTTTTTTTTTAAGTGGAATTTTAAGAAATTAGTTATAATATTTTTGCATTGCAGGAATTTAAAAAATTATACAACTAAATGTAATCAAGGGCTAAGGTTGTGAGTGTTAGTTTGTAAAAACCTTCTCATTTTAGGTTCTCTATTTTATTTATTTACTTTTAAGTTAAATTTATTGGGGTGCCATTGGTAGTAAAATTACATAGGTTCCAGGTGTACAACTCTGCATTACATTGTCTATGCTTTGCATTATGTGCTAACCACTCAGAGTCAGTTCTGTTTCCATCACCGTATATTTGACTTCCTCTTCCTCTCCCTCCTACTTGCCCCCTTACTCTCTGGTAACCACTAAACTGTTGACTGTGTCCATGAGTTTTTGTTTCTTTGTTGCTTTCAGTTTTATATTCCACATGTGAGTTAAGTCATGATTCTTAATTTTTTTTTTTCTGCCTGGCTTTTTTCACTTAGCACAATGATCTCAGGTCCATACATGTTGCAAATGGCAGTATTTCATCTTTTCTTATGACTGAGTAATTTTTCCATTGGGTAAATATACCACATCTTCTTTATCAAGTCATCTATCAGAAGACACTTGGATTGTTTCCATGTCTTGGCTACTGTGAACAAGGCTGCCATGAACATTGGGGTACGTATATCTTTGCAGACTAAAGTTTTCTAATTGGTGGGGGTGGGGTGGGGGGTAGATACCCAGAAGGAGGATTGCTGGTTCGTATGATAATTCTATTCTTAATTATTTGAAGAACCTCCATACTGTCTCTTACAGTGTTTGTACCAATTTGTACTCATAACAGCAGTGTATGAGGGTTCCTTTTTTCCCACAGCCTCTCCAACACTTGCTATTGTTTTTCTTATTGATGATTCAGGCTCTCCATTTTAAAGGTATAAACAGAACAAAAGCTCAGAAGACATTAACTTAGACAAGCTTTAAAATTTAAATCTTACAATCTTATTCTCTGTAAGAGACATTAAGAGAAAGGCATTTGAAATCCGCTTTATCTGGGTTCATAACCCGGTATCCATCAATTATTTTTGGTATAAAATTTCCCTTTTTAAATGACTTCTCAGATTATAATTTTTTTATATGTAAACATTATTATTTGTGTCCACCTTGCAGGGTTGTGGTGAGTATTAAATGAGATAGTATGTGTAAAATCTAGCATTTATGAGTGCCCATTAAATGGTAGGTTTTTGTTGCACCTATTAATTAGATGATAGACACCGTAGAAAGCAACACTATGGAACATAACTTATGGTTCATGTGATTTATGAAATTTCTCTTAATTTAACTTTATGTAGCCCTGTTGGATTTTGTAATTTTGGGGGTCTATTTTTCTTCAGCATTGACTGTTTTCTTTAACTTGTTACCTGATTGTGGGGTCAAAATCAAGTTGTGTTAAAGGTACTTTTATTCTGATTTTTATGATATGTAATATGAATATACATTCTCCTTCCCCTTGAATGTTTAGGATTTTCTATGGACAGTAGAAATTCCACTGACATCCTTAAAAGTTCATCAGTTATAACTCAAAAGTGTTACAGAGCACCACCCTCCTGGTTGAAAGTTGCTCACTTTATGTATCACAAAAGCAAGTTAAATGTAAAGATAAATCATATAAAGGGTATAATACTGCTTTAAAAGTGATACTCTATGACATAACAAGTTGTTTGTGGAATTTAAAACAAAATTCCTATGAGCTAATTTTCTCATAATTCATTGAAAGTCACTTGCCTTATGTTTGAGAGAATTATTTTAATAGATTATCATAAAATTATCAAATGAATATGGCTATCAGCTTAATGAAGGCACTGTTTCTCTTTGTAGTTGTGATTATTACAATATTTTGTCCAGTAATACTTAGTTTTGGAATTCCTTTCTCCTCAGCCACCCATTCATGCAGCCAATCCATAACCATTTTTCTCTCATACTTCCTCACCATTGTTGCTTCTTGACACTGAAGAATATTTGAGATGTGCTATTGGGCTTCTACTATTTTAGAAAATAAGATTTATAACATGTTTTGCCAAAATTACTTCCAATATCTAGGCATTTAAAAAAAATTAAGATGCTTATAATGTTTAGGCAAAGGCAATAAAGATTTATAAGTAAACTATAATTGAAATTAGTATAACCTAAAAATTTAGCTAAAATTATATCTAATTAATATTAAAATGTTCATATTTTTTATAAAATATGGCTCATACCTAGGGGAGTTTTTGAAAAGTATGTTTCCCTTCTTTGTAGCCCAATAATATTAGGCTTATCATCTGACTTTTGCATGCCAATAAGTGTGAGTGGAGGTGACCATACCACTTCTAAGCACTGCTTTAAGAGCTATTTCTTGGATCAATTACTTTCCTTTTCTCTCTACACATGACCATCTTCTTAATATGTTATCTATGTTCATTCTTGATCTCAGAATAAATAAGAATATGGAACAAAGGTACAGATACTTAGCAAAGTGCATGTATAGAAGTAAGAAATATACCTATTAACATATAATCTACTAAGATTTTGAACCCATTTGTTACTAAAGTATAACTTAGAGAAAGCCTACTAATTCAGGATTGGTATGGAAGGTTCTGAGTGAGATCGGCTGATAGTCAATAAATAGATATTTTGAAATGCCTAACCAACAAAGTATGTTCTACATCAAATAGGTAAGAATGCTCTTTTTTTTAAAGATATATTTTACTGTTTTTGTGACAGAAACAGAGAGAGACAGAGAGAAGGGTAAGGGCCGAGAGCAGTCCCCATAGTTGTACATCACCAGTTTTTGACATGCCATATTTTCCGGCACATAAGACGACCGGACGTATAAGACGACCCCCTAATTTTACAGTTAAAACATAGGTTTAGGCCTATATTCGCTGTATAAGACTACCCCCCACTTCCGAGGCTGTAGTCTTATACAGCGAATATAGGCCTAAACCTATGTTTTAACTGTAAAATTAGGGGGTCGTCTTATACGCCCGGTCGTCTTATATGCCGGAAAATACGGTGGTTTTGTTCCACACAGGTGGGCCGGGCCACACAGGTGAAGAAAGTGTATTATAAAAACATTTGTAGGGGTGTTGGTTATAGTATTAATGTGCACCCATAGGGCTCTTTAATGATGCCTTTTCTTGTGTATTTGTTGGTTTTCTACAGTAATATTATCACAGGACTTTATTCCACAAGAAAATGACCATTTCATAAGAATAGTACCATATAGATATAGAAAATAATTTAGTTATTGATTACTTACACTGTGTCAATTACACAGCTATATCCTCTGTGAACAATATTTTATGTACACAGTAGTCCTTTTGAGGTAGATACTATTATTTGTTTGCAGTCACCAATGACCACACTTGGACACATTTATTTTTAAATATGTATTTAAAAATTGTTTATTTCACATATTGTATGTGTCAGAAGCATGGATGAAGGAACCAGAGAAGGTCCCTGTCCTCAAGTAACTAGCAGGATTGTGGGAGAGGAAGAAAACAGATACAAAGAAATGGATAATTAATGATTTGTGGTCTTGGAGGCATGTGGGGAAGGGAATCCATTTAGATAGAGAGTTGGGGTGGCCTTTTTGAAGAGAGAGGTGAGACCTAAAGCCTGAGAAGGAACAGAATGTCAGGGAATTAATGAGCAAAGTCTCTGAAACAGGGGAAAAAATGATATGTTGGAAGAATTGAGAAAAAATCAGAACATAGTATGAGTTCAAGAGAATGACAAAAAGTACAGTGATAGAGATAAACAGAGGCTAGAGGAGTTATGGTTTTATAAAGCACATGGGATACAGTAAGTAGTTTGTGTTTTATTCATGGTACATTGGAACAAAAGTCATTAAAGAAGAGTTGTCACATAAAATTCAGGACACTAGTTAAATTTAAATTTTGGATCATTGATGCCTCCTTTTTAGTATAAGTATACTCCAAACATTTCACAGGGCATAATTATATGAAAGATAAGTATTCATAATTTATCTAAAATTTAAATTTAGCTGGGTATCCTGTATTTTTATTTGCTAAATCTGGCAACCCTACATTAAGGTTTTAAGCAAAAGAGTAATGTAATCAGATTTATGCTTGGAAAGGTCAAGAAACTTTCCTAAGGTCACAAAACTAGTAAATGTCAGAGTCAAGATTTTACCCAGATCATTGGACTTGAGAGAATTGTCAGATAATACTAGTACAATCCTAATTATTATGTTACACTGTTATCTATAAATATTTTCTAGGGTGTAGATGATATTAAGGAGGTAGAACTTCCCTGGAAAGGAAGCAGGCATGCTTACCTTCTTATCACTTATTGAGCTATATGTTTATGATTTCTGTTAATTTTTGTATATATATTTCAATAAGAGCAGATCTGAAATTCTCACCTTGGAAGCAAACATATATAGGATATATGTCCTCCCACTATCCACATTGTTTTAACACAAAAATATATATCACAGGGCACAAATACACATGGAAAGAAAGAAAGATAAATTGCAAAAACAAAATTTTTGTAATGAGAACAGTTAGATATGGGTAGTTCATCATTTAGTAGAAACCAAAAATGGGGAGCTCAGGAGCAAGCACATTATTAGTTCAAATCACAAAAAAAAAACCTCAGGAAAGTTTATTTTCTAGCCAGAGGATGGGGGACAGGTAAGATGGAAAGTGGGACAGCAGTTTGAGAATTGCACAGCCAGACTGCTCTCTTCTCCCTGTGCCCTTTGGAAGATTTAAAAATGCTAAATCAGAGAAACACTAGATACTAGTCACAGTTGAGCGCATCCTGGCATGCCAGGCCCCAAAATACCATAAGCACACACAAAAAAAAAGCATTGGGGGATGAGTTCACTACTCAGACCAAAAAGAGTTACTTTCAGTGTATTTTAAAAGTTCCAACATCCCAATATTTGATAACATTGAATTTGTTGTGGGTATAGAAATAAGGCATATATAGATTACTGGTGGGACTATCAAGCTTTATATCTTCCATGCATGATAGTTATGTATCAAAATTATAAATATATAATTACACTTGTCATTTACCCTTGAATTTATGAGAAATCACTTAAGTATGAAAATATATTTATTGAAGCTTTTTCTCTTGGTAAAAATTGGAAACAGCTTAAGGGTTCAGAGTAAAAATCTGGTTACATAAATTATGGTATACCCATACAACAAAATAATATATACCCCCGCCAAAAAGAAAAAAAAAAAAAAGGACAGGGAAACTTTTTGTAGGTTGACATGGAATAAGCTGATATAATGCTAAAAGAAAACATATCAAGATGCAAAAAATGCCCAAAGGTATTATATGAGGCAGTGAAAATTGTTGGTGACAGGTTTGGATGGAGATTGTCATTACAGTGGTCATCGTTTATCTATGGGTTCACTTTCCTCTTGAGTCCCACTTGATCCTGCCCAGGATGTGAGTCGTGCTTTCATCCAACATCTCCATGCTGCATTTGCTCTCCAGCCATTAGTCACTTAGTAGCCAACTTGGTTCTCAGATTGATCATGGGGATAGCACGGTGTTCAGGTCAACCTTAATGTACTTAATAATGGCCCGAAAGGGTAAGAGTAGTGATGTGATTCTTACCTGCCAAAGAGAAGCCATAAAATGCTTTGCCTACACAAAAAGGTGAAAGTTCTTGACTTAATAAGGAAAGAAAAAAATTTATAGACTGAGGTAAGAATAAATCCTCTATCCATGAAATTATGCAGAAGAAAACTTTGTGCTAACATCGTTCACGCCTCAAATTGCAAAGTTGTGGCCACTGTGAGTGAGTAGCACATCATTAAAATGGGAAAATGCCCTAAATTTGTGGTGGAAGACATGATATCATCATAGCTCAATGATTCTCCTGATGTATCATCTGAAAGTCAACAGTAGTCTAACACTATGTCACAACCTACGGCGTTCACCTAACTCATCTCATCATGTAGGCATTGTTGCATATCCCATCATAAGAAGAAGGGTGAATACAGTATGTGAAATATTTTGAGTGAGAGAGACCACATTCATAAACTTTATTACAGTAAATTGTTATAATTGATATATTTTATCATTAGTTATTGTTAATCTCTTACTGTGCCTAATTTATAAACTCAAGTTTGTCATATGTACGAGTATGCGTTATTAGGAAAAATCATAGTATATATAAGTGTTCAGTACTATCTGGTTTCAGGCATCCACTGGGGGTACTGGAACATATCCTCTGTGAATAAAGGGTGATTACTGTATATATACTTGTATGTCTTCTAAATTTAGAGCCATGTATCAGTATTCTCTATTCAAACAAATGAGAAATTTTAAGTAATCCCTTCAAAACAAACCTCAGTAAAAATAATCATAGACTCATCACTTTATACCCTAGCTTTTCTTTATGAATTTAAATAAAAACCTTAAAGAATTTGAGATCATTGTGGATATGTTACTAGCTCTTCTGAAGTTTTCCAGGTTAATAGGGAAACACACACACACACACACACACACACACACACACACACTGACTGACTGTAAAAACACGTTTTCTAAATGACCTAAGTCAGGATGATGTGAATTTAAATCAGTATACTTTGCGTTCATATTTTGGGGACATAAATTAAGATCATGCCATAGAAAGCTTATTTTTTGAAACCAGAAAAGTTTGTTTGAATTCTACCCTTCTATTTACTAGCCTTGTGGCCTTGTACAAGTTATTCATCTCTCAGAGCTTCAAGTTTCTTACCTCTAAAATACAAATGTCTCTCTTGTAGAGAGGCCATGAAAAAATATCTAGCCAAGTGCTCATAGTAAGCACTTCATAAATGGATCATTTGATTTTTTTTATTTTCATAAGTCCTGTTTCCCCTTGTGCCCATATATATCACTACCCACTGAACAAATGGTGGACATAAAGTTGACATCCTATTAGATATAGCCTGATTTACTTTTTCTAAACATATTCCAAAATATGTTCAAAATTTTGGATTATCAGATAAAAAAATTAACACATTTACGATGACTTTTGGTGTAACAGAGGAACACATTAAGCATAGTTTTCAAGGAAGATTATTTTTCCAGGTCACTCTATGCATATACTCCTGAATAACTACCTAAAAAACTAGCATCAAGCTGACTTTGTTAAATGTGCAAGTAGGAAAGTTTTATCATTTGGTATTTTCCCCATCTTCACTTCTATATTCTGAAAATCTCTACCGTTCATCAAATAATTCCCTTCTGAACAATAGGTCAAACATTTACAGGTGGCTGGTTTTGTTTTCTGGGTTTGGAGTCTGAATGTTATGAACTTGAATAGAGCTCATTAAAGCTTCCTTTCTGCCTTTTGTTATAAAAAACCCAAGTGACAGCACTTGAAAAACAGCCCCCAGCTAAATAGTATCAAAAATTTAAAGGCCAGTAAGTGAAGAATCATTTTCTGGTCAAATCTATATTAATCTAACTTGTTATATTCTCTTAAGAACATTCTAAAGGAATTTTGTTTGTTTGTTTGTTTGTTTTTCTGCTTCTGAAAGATTCATTTCACTAAACCAAACATGCTTTATCTACTTAAATTAGTGTATTTATGCTGGGCCAATTTTATAATTGTTCTAAAGAAAATAATCTTTCAATAATCCATCCTGTCCAGACAGTTGTTTATCAAACAGATTAGTGGAGTTTGTTTATCTCTGAATTTTATTTGATTTGAAAATCATGGCCTGTCCATTAATTAACATTGACTTGGTGGCAGAGGTGACAGTGATTTACTGTGGGTCAAAATGTCATTATATAAAAGTAAATTATAATAAAATCTCCAAATTGCAGGAAACTATCTAAATTCCACTTAAATTAAGACTATTATCATTTATTATAACCAAATTCAATGACAGCCCAAGAGTACTTTTGAATCCACTGACCTTCACTGAAAACCATGGGCAACGATCATGAAATTGACACCATGGACACACTCTTGGGTTAGTGAAGCATGAGCCATTTTCTTCTCCATGTGCCCCCTAAACAGTGTCATTTCAACATCATTAGCTTCCTTCTCACTGTTTATGTCCCAGCTTAAATTTTATGTCTCTGAACTTCCAGATTACATACATGTGCTTCTTCCCCTTGTTCTTTTAACACCCTGAAATTCTCCTCTCGATCCCTCACTCCAGGGACAGTTAAATATATTTCGTGCAATTTTTAAGTTTGTTTCTCCTACTGGCCTTTAGCTCTTTGAAGGAAAAACTGAGTCAGTCTGGATTTTGTCCAGAATTTGCTTATAAAATATTATCATGTGAAGCTGATGAGATTTTGGAATCACAGCCTTACAAATTAGTCTTGTGTTTATTTTTAACATTAAACTAAAAGTTGTTCTATTTCTTGGCATCAGTCACACTGCAGGATTATGACATTTTTGGGGGGGGGTGTTCTCATTTCATGTGATAACTCAGTTTTCAAGTTCAAAAAGAGAAGATACCTAATGTATATCTTTCTAACCTATTACCATGATGATTTCTACATTTGGCAAGAAACAGTCATGTGATTTTATTATTTTCTGGGGAGCTTGGTATATTGTGTCCTTCACCTCAATCCCATGATCCCATATCATCACAACTTAAAACTGAACTGCATTAAAAGCTCATAAAATATTCAAATTTTAGATTACGACAGAGCTGTTCACATACGCACATATCTATTCATCCATCCATCCATCCTCCTCGTGTCTGTCCATCCATTTGTTATTTACTGAATGAAGACTTGAACATAATGTATTATATGTATATCTAAACAATATGCTAAGCAGTCATAATACTGATAAAAACTAGTAGATGGATAATATATACACAAATAAAATGAAGTAGAATGTTACAGTGCTATAATAGAGGTCTGCCATATGTACAGTTTACTCAGGAAACATAGTTATGTCTACATGGAAAATCAGCAAATGTGTGAGTTAAGCTGTGGATAGTTTAGCTTAACAAGAGGATGGTGGCATTCTAGAAAAACAGTGTAAGCAAAGTAGGTTAGTCATTCAGGGATCACCCTCTCCTTACCCCAGCTTAGACAGAGCTCAAATTATGGGAAAGATTGAATAAGAAGTTGGGAAAGATTGAATAAGAAGTAGGAAAAGGGGAAGGCGAGATGGCTCCGTGGGGGTAAGCACTCACTTTGCAGCCCCAGTGGGGAATGAAGATCGAGCCCCAGCCTGTGCAGCCCCATTATGCTGAATGGGGTGGGGTGTGCTTCTCATGTGGGAAGCCCTCAGTTTGGTTCTTGCCCCCACCCCCATCTTCAGCCCCTGACTTGAGGAGGCATGTCTCCTACGCGGGAGGCTTGCAACCCATATCCTGCCCTGCGTGGCCCCACCCACCTGTGAGCAATGAAACTATGTAGAAAAGCTGATGATGTACAACTGTGGCAACTGCTCTGGGCCCTCCCCCCTTCTCTTCATCTCTCCTTGTCTCTGCCTCTCTCCATCTCTGTCAAAAACAATAAAATAAATCTTTTAAAAAAGAAGTAGGAAAAAGGATTAGAAAAAGATGATGATGATGATGATAAGCATAATAGTAGTCATCATAATATAATTATATATTTCTATTAGAAAGTGGTTTGGAATTAGCCTACAGGCCTGAATAGTCCATTGAAGGTTTTAAGGAGCTTTGCATCACAGAGATTTGGAAGAAGCGTGGTAAACCATTGGAAAATTAGAAGATTGGAGAGCAAAAAACGAAATTAGAGATTATCAGTGCAGTTAAATTGACAGCTGACCTGCATGGCTTAGGGTTGGAGCATAAGAGGCAGTTGCCTGAGATTTGAAATAAATACAATTAATAAGAGATAGTTAGGTTTCTTAAATTTCCATCTCGGTCAGAGTCTGGCCAGGCCACTCATTAAGATAAAGAATATGGAAGGAAGAATTATTGTGAGGAAACAAGATACTGAGTTTATTTTTGAACATGTTTCATTTAAGGTACTTCTGGAGACATTTATTTCAGACCCACAGCCCCTGCAGGAAACTTCTTTTCAATAGGATATACAGATCCTGGATGTCTACCATTTCCTGCTTGTCTCATTTTAGGCTTTGTCTTGCTAATTAACTCTGTACTCCGTGTATATATCATTGTGGCTTGGCTGTGCCTGTAGAGGTTCCTTTGTCATGCAGTCTTGTCTTAAAGGCATTTCTCCATCAAGCATGTAAAATACCATCATGGATGAGAATATGACATTAAAAAACAACACATATTTAAGTACTTTCCAATGTGATTTCCCTGAAAGACCAATACAGTGTCGGGCTTTGAAGTGGAACATGGCCTAATGAAAGTGATTATTTTAGAAGGATATCTTTACCAGTGGGACTGGAATAGATTGAAGCAAAGAGAGTCTGAAATCAGAAGTATCTTGAAGTAATCTGGGCATGAAATAGTTCAGAAATTGGGGTGGTTGGAAATGAGGAAAAGGAATAATCTCAGAGGGATTAAAGAAGGAAAAGTCAATGGTATATGTTAATAACATGTATATAAAGAATAAAGACATAGAACTCTCTATGACTTTAATAATTTATAACTTTGTCAAATGACAGAATCATATTATACATTGTTGGAAAGATTTCCCATTATGTATTGTGGGTGTATGTGTTTGCACTTTGTATGCATATACACATGTATGTTGTAGCTGCAATGTGTATGAACTTTAAAAGAAAAAAAAATGGTAATATTCATTTGCTTATCCCAAAATCTACCTGAGGGATCTCATCTTTCATTTTGTTTCTATGTTGTAATCTTCAGAAACATATTTTTTTATGTTTATTTTTTAAAGATTTACTTTTATTGTCTTTGGCAGAGAGAGAGAGACACACACACAGAGAGACAGACAGAGAGAAGGGGGAGGGCCCAGAACAGTCTTCATAGTTACACATCATTGGTTTTTCCACATAGTTTCATTCCACAGGTGGGCACGGGGCTGCACAGGGCAGGAACTGGGTCGGGGTCTCGCCCAGTGAGAACTGAACTGGGGGAACTCCCCAGCTCAGCATATGGGTCTGCATGGGCTGGGGCCAGGATTCGATCCTCGGTCCCAGGGCTCCAAAGTGAGCACTTAACCCACTGAGCCATCCTGGCTTCCCCTTCAGGGACATATTTTTATAATAAAAAATTTAAAAAGGCCTCTGTTTCTGTGGAGTTTAATTTGGTATAGGGGAATAAATTACCAGCCCCTCAGGAGTCATATGCTATCTGTATTTATTAAAAACAGATATCCCAATCTTGTTTATTACCCCAACCTGCCTTTGTGTGTGTGTGTGTGTGTCCCTTGTGTACTCGCTCCATCTTCGGCTGGCAACAAGAACAGATTGAACGAAACTTACTTTGGCTGACCACAATGTCACATTTCAGTGATTCCCATGATATAATACTCTAAACAAAAACAACTACAACAAAGCAGTGATCCTAATGTAGGTATCACTGGGAGGCTCTGTTCAAAACATAGTTAAATGCCGTCTTTTATGTGAAAAATAAAGGTAATCATTTTTCAGCCAAAACACGTGTATTATGTAAAATATTCATTCACTAATTATTTGTGAACTTGAAGATTTCATTTTTCTTCAGAAAACATTTATGGGAATTTAGATGCTGAAATTTAGGGCCATAATTGCATCCATCTCAGAATTTATTTCATGAAATCCTTTTTCAAACTTCTGCTTGTGGAATGGGATTCTATATGACCCCAAGTAAAATTTTCCCGTGATAGGGAAATTGTGGCTAAAAACATTTATTCAAATGTTGCAGAGTCTGGAAGTCACATAGGAAAATGTTTCTGAAATCCACCAGCCCATGCCACCCTTCCCTCCCACCCCCCTGCACCCAGGACACTGAGCTCCTGGTTCAGGGTGGTAAGGGTTGGGGAAAAGGATTTTGAGTCAAATGTAAGACTGGACTTCTAATGACAATAATGCTACTTCCTATAGCAGATAAACACTAAAACCTCAGCATCTCAACTCGCTAGACTTTCTTTTGGCTTTCATAAGCTCCTGTTGGCATGAGTGAGGGGTAGAGGTGGTGAACTGCTCCAGCTATGACTTAGAAAACAAGGCTGGGAGAGCCTCTGCCATCTATTGCACATGGCCTTGAAGATCACTATAAGCATTCACAACAGTGAGTGTCAAGGATTCTGCATGGGTGTTTTTTTAAGGACTTATTCTGTAAATGAAATATATCAGTTCCATTGGCCAGAGATACCACATGTATTCAGCTCTAACTGCAAGGATGGTTGAAATCTTTTCTTTTATCCATGTGCCTAGAAAAACAGTAAATGAGTTTCATGAAGAGCTTTGTGGCCTATGCTACAAAGACTGATTATTCAATATTAGAATAAGATCATTCTAATAACTGAATTTGAGTGAAGAATTATAATATTAGGATATGTTGACAATGCAAAGCCAATTCCCAACAATAAAATGAACTTTATTAAAATAAATGAGGAGGTTATTTTTTAAAGAAATAAAATCATTTTATATGTATACCCTTAAATTTAGATTCCTTTAAAAATCAGTTATTCTCGGTTATTTTTTTATATTTTTCCTTATTGGACATTTCCATTCATATAAAAATATTTGCTTTTTAAAATAAATCAAATATATATGGTATGGTATTGAATTCTATAAATATATCTTAGTTTCATTCATTGTCAAGTATAATAGAAGTAGAGAAAAATGTACATTTATAGAGATGATATAATGTATATTCTTTCATGACAGACTTCAATAGCTCAATATTACATTATGAGATTCATGTTATTGTTAGATGTAGCTTGATTTCATTACTATACAATGTTTGTAGTCATTTACATATTTTACTATGGGTGGGCATTTCAATTACTTCCAGTTGTACCCTATTGTTAGTAAATGTTGCTGTTATGAGCATATCTGTTCATGATTCTTGATATACATGTGTATACATTTTCTGGAGGGGGCAATATGTCAAGGACTGGGCATAACAGGATATAATTGCACCGCGGTTTACTTGTCTCTTTCGGTTTTTCTTTAAGTTTTATGCTTTTATATGGCATCACTTTGCTTCACTCTGGAGAATGTCATTATTTTTCTGTAGTGATTAGGCATATTGGTAAAAAGTCTCTTAGATTCTTTCAATCTTAATATGTTTTTCTATTTCTTTTATTTTTTGGAGGATAATTTAACATGGTATAGAATTCTAAGTTAACATTATTTTCCTTTTTTTTTTCTTCACTTTGTAGATACTATTCATTTTCTCTGGCAACTACAGTTACACTTGGGAAGCTAACCACTAGTCTTATTGTTGCTCCTTTGAACAAAATGTTTCTTTTCTGTTTTTGTAGCTGCTAACATTTCACTTTACCTATGGTTTTCTCCTAGTTGACTAAAATGTAAATAAATATGATTTCTATTTCTTTATCCAGCTTGTGGTTTACTAAGCTTCTTTAATCTGTGGGATACTTTATTTTATCAGTTTATTAAATAATTCATCAGCCATTATCTCCTCACGTTCTCTTTCTCTGCTCTCTTTTTGTGGTTTTAATCACATATACGATAGGTAATTTACAATGGTTTACAATTTTAACAGTAAAATTATTTTCTTTCCACACTTTTATTATTCCTCTGTATGCTTCTGTTTAGATTTTTTTCCTTGAGGTCAGAAATCATACTTTCTGGTGTACGAATAATTCTGTTTTCAATTCTATAATGCCATTTTTTTATTCTTATTTTACATTACAATTTCTTATTGAAATTTTTGCTATTTTTATTCATTATGTTATTCTTTACTTGTAGTTTTAACATACTTATATAGATATTGTAAAACCCTCATGTAAAAACTTTAATATCTATACTGTCTCGGTGTCTTCCTTATTTTCTCTTTATGTATAAAAAAGTTGATCACATTTTTGCTCCTTTTGGCATGCCTTTTAACTTATATTGCAATTTGGAAATTGGGTAAGAGAATCATAGAATGCAGATAATTTTTTCCCTTTTACAGAGATTTTATTTTTGCTTCTGTTAGGCAGAATGTGTGAAGATCTAATCACTCAATACAAGCAGGTTGGGTCTGAGTACCAATTTTAGTAATTCATGTGCAGTATGTTGCTCATTCTTCAGACATGTCCCTCATAGATGCTTGATTGAGAGACTTGAAGTTCTTTGTTTTCTCAGCTCTGAAAGATGGGCAGTACTTCATCTGTTCTCTTCAGAGGTTTTGAATCACACTCCTTCTCCTCCTGCCCAATGCAGCCTATATCTTGGCACACATCATAAGGGAGATCTAGCATCAGGCATACGGTACATCTTCTTTCTCTTAAAACTTTGCCTTCTAAAGACCATGATAATAATGGAGATTTCTTTCTGCCTTTTTGAAATTTCTCAAAAAGTCCCCTAACTTCCCATGTTGTCGCAGAGTTCAGCAAATTTCAATTAGGAAAAACTGACTAGGCTTTGGGGCCTTTTCTAGACCCCAGTCTGTCATGGCAGCCCACCAGACCATCAATACTGAGCTATTGCTCCTCTCTTATGTTAGTTGCTGTGCCCAGCCCAAGGCTACTTTTTATTGGATAACAAGAATTAGCAAAGGTCTAGGACAATTGTCAGCTTTCCTAGCAAGAATGACTTCTCTCAAATCATTAGTCCATCAGGCTTTTGCTTTTCCTAAGAAATATGTTTACAAATTATTCAGGCTTCTTTCTGATTATTACAGTGGAAATGGTAGCCAACTATCTCTTAGCCCAAAAGACAAATCTTAGGCTCATCACTTTTTCAAAGTGCATGATTTTACTTTCTTGATTTTCAATTGTCAATTTTCCAAGTATTTCATTTTTTTAATGTCTTCTTATCTAGCTACTGTTTGGCTTTTTAAACCGTATAGAAGCATTAGTCTTTTCCCCTTGACATTTGCTCGTGATTTTCTGTTCTATTATACCCAGATAACACATTCTATTTTGTGTAAAATATAATTTCCAGAAAAACTGTTATTTTATTATCCTGTGTGAGGATCCTGTAAGTTTTAGAGAAACCAAAGTTCGTGAAAAGAATAAAGAAAATGCCCAGTGAAAAAAGCCAATGGCATCGACTTTAAATGTGCAATTGTGCTGATGCCAGATTTCCACCCAAGTCGTGCCAATTGGCAGACACAGAAATCCTCACCTCCTCCCAGTGTTAAACTCAGCAGTCAGAAACGAGATGTAGTGGGAAGTGTTGATTTAACACTAGGAAAGAAACATGGTCTGATGCTAGCTTTAGTAAACATTTAAAAGAAGGTTTTTAAGAGTGTTAACTTAAAAGGCAGACAGAAGGACAGAGAGGAAGAGATGAGGAGCAAAGATGAGGGAATTGTAGAAATGTGAGAAATTATGGGATTGACAAAGATATCCAGGTATCCACATAAATATGTACAAATAGACATATATGTGCACATATGCTTGCATAATGTATTAGGTAAATACAAATGTGTGTACATGTATAGAATAGACATATGTATTAGGTTGGTGCAAATGTAATTGTGGTTTTTGCATTGTTGAAATTTGCTGTTTGATAGTGGAATACAATCTTAAAGGCGGTTATGTTATGCATCATTTTAATGCACGTTGCTCACTTTATGTTTTTTGTTAATGACTTATTACTTGCTGTTTATTGTGTGTTTATTTTATACTATGGAAATGATGTTAGACAAAAAGCAAATTTGATTAACTTTCTTATTCAAGTTCAAAATGGGCTGTAAAGCAGTTTTGAAGTGTCATCTTCTCTTATTCTACATGAGATCAGATTGTGACATGCAATGAAAAGTGAATTTGATATTACAACTGGCAATGACCAGCTCAGTGATTGGACTGGAAAGAAGCTAGAAAGCACTTCCCAAAGTCAAACTTGCACCAGAGAAGGGTCATGTTCACTGTTGGTGGTCTGCTGGTGATCTGATCTACACTACAACTCTCTGAAAACCGGGGAAGCCATTCCATCTGAGAAGTATTCTCAGCAAATTGATGAGCTGCACCAAAAGCTGCAACACCTATAGCCAGCAGTGGTCAACAGAAAGGCCCCAGTTCTTCTCTGTGACAGCATCTGAGCTCACGTTGTACAACCAACATTTCAAAAGTTGAACAAATTGGGCTACGAAGTTTTGCCTCATCCTCCATATTCACCTGACCTCTCGCCAACCAACTACCACTTCTTCAAGCATCTTGACAACTTTTACAGGGAAAACTGCTTCTACAACCAGCAGGATGCAAAAAATTATTTCCAAGAGTTTTTTTTGAAGCCACCTCGAAGCTTTGATTTTTACACTACAGGAATACACAAACTGACTTTTCATTGGCAAAAAAATGTGTTGAATATAATGGTTTTTATTTTGATTAATAAAGATGTGTTTGAGCCTAGTTACAATTATTTAAAATTAACAATTCAAAACTGCTATGAAGGTCACACCAACCTAATATAAATATTTATATCTGTGATATATATTTAAATGTATCTAAAACACTATTTCTGGGTCTACAAAAGATTTTGTTGTCCTCATTCTTAGAAATACAGAGAAGGTACGGTAATGCTTAAATCCCTTGAAGGATAACTTCTATATCCACAGTTTGTTTCCCATAAACATTAATTTGCCATAAATCTTGCCTTGCATAAACCCTCAATTTATTTAAAAGAGCAAGAAAGATAAGTATGGACATACAATCATTCAAATATAGTATAGTAATAGGATTAGGTTAAATGACAGCAAAGAGTAGGAGAGAGTTTATAAATATACTGAGAGAAGTATAGAAATGCTTCAAAGAGGAAGTGACATCCAGATTAGGGTTGAATAATAAAAAATAACTTCTACGTATCCACAGACCCATGTTCTTCTTTCTAGAATCATCACTTGTAGCATATATCAATATTTAATACTTTGCCTGTAAAAGTATGTGAAACATAGTCCACATGAATATATTTTCTTTAACCAAAATCAGAATTATAATGGAATTCCTAGATAGTAAGTTTTAATGTCTGAAAATGTAAAATATACAATTACTGTTCTTCAAAGTTATCTGTGTTAGTTTTGAGTTCTCCTATACCTTATTAAATTTAGAAAAATTTGGTATACTCTGAAAAGTTATGAGGAGAATTTTAGTGAAATTACTTAAACTTTATAGATGTATAAAAATGTGCATCTGCATGATTTTTAGTTATACTAAACAAGAAAATGGAATCTATTTCTGTTTATCTAAATGCACATTTTTGTTGCATTTATTCTCCCAGTACATTGTTGTTTGGGGGCTTTATTAGTATAAAATATTCTCTAATTGTTGCTGAATAAAGAATTGTATTGACTTCTAAACACATTGATTATGTATTCAGAGTACTCAATGAAAACTCATACTATTAGTAATTTTTTCTGGATAACTATGGAAGTAATCATGAATTATTATCTGTGATTAACATTTTGTTTATTTTTTCAATTCTTATAACTATTTTACTTTTCATATCTTATTCCAGAACAGTGTTAAATAAGAATGGAGATTATGATATCTTAGACTTCTTAGGTTTTAAGAAGGAGAAGTCTATCCTTTCATTATTGTGTAAGATATTCACAGTAGCTTTGTGGTAGATGATCTTTATCAACTTTAATGCAGTTTGTATGCTTGTAGTTTCTATGTAGAAATAATGTTCTTCTTAAATAATTAACATTTATCAAGGTGGCTTTTGTGTTTGTAATTAATAGCTATGGAACTAATTATCAGTCTTTTTACATCTGTAAAATGTAAAACAATTCTATAACTCTTAACTTTCATCTCCAAATGAGGATGAAATGTTTATGGTGACTGAAGTGATAGCATAAACATCCCAAGGTTAGCAAACATTGGCCAGGGCTTGAATGCTTTATTTGAAATAAGCTCACAGCACAAGAAGTTTAAAGCTTTTAATGAATTTACTAACTAACACTATAATATTTATTGATTTCCTTGGTCATAAAAATGAGAAGGTTCAGTAGAAGAAAAAAAAATTATTCTGATAACTGCCATGCGTAAAGTCACAGAGAGATGAAATTTAACTTGATATGTTTTACTGTGGACTTTATATCAGTCCTTACTATTGAAGAAATGGTGGTTGGTTGCATATCAATATTAGTGCTCCCAGGATTAAGAGGACTATTTATCCCCCTTGGGGGGTGGGGGAGTTATCTACAAACTTCAGGGCAGGACAATGTATAATTTGTTTTGTAGTACCTTTGTGTTCAACATGGATTTCTTGGAAGAATGTTTTAGCCTTTTCATGGATTCCATATCAGGATTTAAATTGTGATCCTCTTAGAGCTTCTGCAATTTGCAATATCTCTAAGAACAGAATTTTGCTTGAGAATTTACTGAAAACATCTCCACAGTATTCTGTATTGCTATTGTTTTCATCCATTTAAGGGGCTGCATTTCAGAAGGACTGAGGTTTTGTTGATACTCACTTCGAGTAATTAAAAAAAAAATCTAAGATGTAAGATATCTGTGTAAAATAATGGATTAAAACACCTTGCTGTTTCTGAAAACCCTTAACTAAGCTTTTCTCACTCCTTATTTTGTGACAATAAAGCAAACTTGGTTAAAGTGCATAGTAAAAATGATTTTTTGATATCTCCAACCATTATCTCAGATAATTGCTGGAAAATCAAAAGAAGAGTAGTGGCATAAATAGTATGTTTACAAAAATCTTTTGAAGTTTTAGGTCATTTGGTTTAATAAAGTAATACAATCTGTTACACCAGAATGTGAGTTCCTTGTGCATAACAATCTTGTGTATCATTTTTCCTTGGTGTATTATTATCAGCATCAAAAACAATGCCCAGCACATGGAAGGACCTCAAAAAACATTTGCTGAATAAATGTAATAATAAATCAATAGATAATATTTTTTCATTTATATTGCCCACTAGATTTTAAGTTTATTTAGCATTTGTGTGATTCTTAGTGTCTTACTTATATGAGACATTCACCAATAAATAGTGTAAGTATAGTTTTCTTCCAGAGTTAACCAGTGTTTGAGTACTTTCTATGTGACAGACCCTGCAGGTTAACTATTCACATTCATTATCTCTTCGATCCTCACAACACTATACTAAGGTATTACTTCCTTTTTTTTTTACCAATTTTTGTGTATGTAAGGCTAAGATAACTTAAGTATTTAGCCTCCAACAGTGCAGTGAAAAACAATGGGGTCACTTGTATGCTTGTCCTTTGTTTCTGAGAACAGAGCTCTTGAATCTATGCTTGGCTTCCTATCTAAACCCTTACAGTCTATTAACTGTCATTCTTCAATGTTAAGGAAGAGAATGATGTTTACTAAATTAAAAATGTGCATGATGTTTTTCATATGAGAGCAT
>PVKE010019201.1:0-28730 GCA_004027555.1 Craseonycteris thonglongyai | reverse complement strand
TTATGTCTATTTAATAGTCTTCTATTTGTCTGAATTTTGTTTGCCTTTTTTGAAAATTTGTAAATTCAGTCTGTGGGTATAGCAAACTTGGTAATTATATTATCTTCTGTATAAAATAGCTCTCCCCCTTTTTTATTTATTTATTTATTTTTTGTCTTCAATTTACCTCTTTTACACATCCAAAAGTCCAGATTAATTTAACTTAGTTAAAGATTAATTTAACTTAGTTGAAGATTAATTTAATTAAATTAGTTGGAGATTAGAAGAACAAGTTCCCATTTACTCCTGTAAAATAAATGCTTTCACAGCCAGTAATTTATAGCTTCCTTTCACTTTCATCATTTTAGACTGAAGAGTCCTAATCATTTTAGTCAGTTTCATAAAAACACCAAATCCAGAATTTAGGTAACCTTCATTAGACTTCGCTCACCATTAAATCATTTCTTAAGTAAGAGACCGGAATCTCAAGAGGGTAATCCATCTGAGGTCAATGTAGCTTTGCAAAGGAAGGATAATGTCTTAGGATTTGTTTCCTGTTTCCTTCCTAACGACACTCTAAAAACTAGGGTCCTTTTACATTGCAGCAACTCAATGGAAAGTGTCCTATGAGAACTACAATTACTCCTTACCTTCCATGATCTTAGACTATATAAAATATAATTCCTAAGGACAAATTCTTCTTGAAGTTAGCAAGACAGTGAATCAAAGAGATTCGGACAGATAATCTTTCTCCAAATCTTGAGCATTTCTCTCAGGACAAGGGTAAAATAGCAAACCTGACTGAGTCTGAGTTAAAAGCACATGCGATAACATACCAAAAGAATTGAAAGCAGAGTCTTGAAGAAACATCTGCACACCCATATTCAGAGCATCATTATTCACAATAGCTAAAAGGTGGAAGCAACCCAAGTATCCGTCAGTGGATAAATGGGCTAAACAATACATGGTATATACATACAATGGAATATTAGCCCTAAAAAAGGAAGAAAATACTGACACATGCTACAACATGGATGAACCCTGAAGACACTTCATTAAATGAAATAAGCCAGTCACAAAATTATAAATACCATATGATTCCATTCATATGATGAACCCTACAGTAAGTAGTCAGATTTATAGGGACAGAAAGTAGTATGTTGGTTGCCACAGACGAGAGAGAAAAATTGAGACTTCCTGTTTAGTAGGGGCAGAGTTTCCATTTAGCAACATGAAGAATTATGGAGATAGATGATGGTGATGGTTGCACAACAGTGTAAATGTGATTAATACCACTGACGTGTTCATTTAGAAATGGTTAACATGACAAATTTTACATGCAATTTACTGTAAAGATAAGGAAGAAACACACATGTAATAAACATTTTTCATTTCCATTTCAACTTGATTTTCAAAGAGGAGATATGTAATATGTCTCAACTTATACATTTCCCAATTAAGACAAAGGAGGAAATTTCACTTGGTTCCAATTTCATCTTTTAAAACTCTTATTTCCAACACATCATTTTTCTGGGATATAAATGCAGGCACTCTAAATGTCCACAGCCAGTCCTCTAAATATCAAGTATTCTGAATTCTAGAGTCAGAGTTGTTTTCACCATAACCACATCTCTAGATATCTTACTCAAGAGGGAAATATCTTTTCAAACTCAACATGGTAGATACTGTTCCACCCAACACTCATTGTCCCTTTTGTTCTAAAAAATCCAATCTCATTTTTTTTTTTTTTCCTTGAACCAAGGTAGCCAGTTCTAATATTCACCTCCCCTTGCACCAGGAATAACCATATAGCTCAGTGTTGGCCAATGGTGAGCAAAAGGGTGTTGGGTGGAACTTCCAGGCAAAAATTACCAGATCCAGCTGATACAAACATTTTGCCCTTGGCCTTACCCCTTTCTCCAGGAAGACACAAGTACGGTAGCCAGTTGCCCTGAGCAAGTAACCAGCCTTCGATTGCCTACCTATAGATCAAAGTTTAATGCAGAAAAATGAATTCTTCTTAATGAAGCCAGAGTGATAGGATTTCTTTTACTTTCAGGAAAATTCATTCTAAAATCCATCTAAAAGGTAGCAGTAAAAGATAGATGAATGCAATAGTGAAATGAGTACATGGAGAATGCTGTCAGAGCCTCAATTCACAACACTAGTTTTTAATAAAACTAACATTATTAAACATTTACTGAGGCCAGACACAGGGGTAAACACTTCGCACACATCTGCTCATTTAATCCCAACAGCCTTCCAAGGTAGATTTTGTACTCAGGACCGCTTTTGGATTGCTTTTGGATAGCTTTTGTCTTTAAACAACTCATTCAATGTCTCTGATTTTCCTCCTAAGCACAAGAGGGAGAAAAATGAAACATTTAAACGGTTGTAATGAGAATAAAAGATGATATAATGAAAATGTGCAGCAAAGGGCACATGACTAATTCTCAATAAAAAGTAACTCATTATCATCATCAAAAAGAACAGTATACTGCACCAATTCTTAAATATAGCTAAACATCAGAATCCCGTGAAGAATTTCCTCAAAATAAGATTCCTAGACCGCAGCCAGGCTTCGTGAGTTGGAGGATACCCAGTCATGCAGAGATGGGGCGGAAACTCTGGTCTAAGGGAATATTACCCACTATTTTCTCAAAACAGTACAAATTCCACCATTTTGTTATACCAAAACATTAGAAAGCATATATACCTAAGCCACGTATAGGAATCCACCCTCTGCCCACAAACCTGCCCTCATGGAGCCTACATTTAAAAGTATGGCTTTCACTAAGATTTAAGAACATCTCTGTAGTTTACATGTAATTGCTATAAAGGCAATGTGCATTGCATCCTCTCATTTTGTGGACAAGGAATATGGCAGGCTGTGACAAACCAGAGCCTTTCGTTCTCCTAGACAGTGGAGCTACTTCATACAGTCAGTGTGTCACTGTATCTTTGTTGTCAGGAAGTTCAGACCCAAGTTTGGTACTATACTTTTCCTCAATCACATTTCAAGTATCATTAGGATAAGTACTATGTTATAGTAACTATTTTGCTTTGCTTTGGGAAGACATTTGAAATCATTTTAGCACAAAATCAAGCTACATATATTAAAGAAGATTTAGCAAGCAAAAGAAAGAGAATTTAAATCACTCATTTTCCCTCCATCCAGAGATAACCACTACCAACATGTTTGTGTCCACCCCTTCTAGACATTTTGGCTTTTTTTTTTCTTTTACAAAAATTAAGTGAAAAAGAGCATACATAGCATTTTATAGCCTCTAGTTAAAATACATTATGAGTGTGTTTCCATTACAGTACACACTCTTTCATAATGTCATTTTTAAATCTCCATAGGCATTTTATTGACTGGACATTCAAAAATTTACCAAACATTTGCTGTACATTCTTAATGTTGTTTCCTGTTCTTACTTTCATAAGCATTTCTGTAAGAAATATACTCGAGTTAAAATTTTGTGCACATACATTACGCATTTAATTAAGCATTCATTCATTTCAAGAAAAATTCTTAAAAGTGAAAGTCAGACAGATATATCATTAGCCTTCCACACAGTAGACCACACCCTGCCTCTCAAAACCACACTTTCCTTGTCTTTCAAATTCAGTTTCCTCCTTCTCCTCTACTCCTTCCTCCACAGCAGATCCTCTAAATGTCAGATTTCTTAAAGCAATCAGTCCTGGGCCTCATCTCAATTTATTCATTCTTGCTAAGTGTCTCTAATCTGCGCTCATAGTTTCAAACACCATCTACAAGCAAATGTCTCAATGTCCCAATGTTGTACATCCAACCCAAACCTCTTTCCTAAATTACAAAATTATGTTCAATGGTTTTAAAATACGTTCACAAATTACGTGCTGGCCCACCATTCAAAAGGTAGAGTTTAATTGCCCTCCTCTCTAAAGTGGGTTGGAGGTGGTAACTCACTTCTAAGAAATAAAATATGGCAGAAGTGACGATACAGGGAAGCCGGGATGGCTCGGTGGGTTAGGTGCTCGCTTTGCAGCGCCGGAATCAGGGATCAAATCCGGGCCCCGGCCCGTGCGGACCCATATGCAGAACTAGGGAGCTCCCCCAGTTCAGTTCGTTCTCTCTCTCTCTGTCTCTCTCTCTCTGTCTCTCTGTCTCTCTGTCTCTCTCTCTCTCTCTCTCTCTCTCTCTCTCTCTCTCTCTCTCCCTCTCTCTCTCTCTGTCAAAAACAATAAAAAAAAAAAAAGGGACAATACAGGACTTCTGAGACTATGTAAAAGGTATTACTCTTTCCTCCTTGCACTCTCTCATGTCACTTGCCCTAGGACGGGGGTGGCGAACCTATGGCACGCGTGCCCAAAGTGGCACACGGAGCAATAATTTCAGCACGCGGAGCTGTGAATACCATTTTAAAAATTATTGTTTATGCTCTTATAGACATAAAAATAATCGATACCTCTATCTCACTCGATGGGTTGGCAACCGAGTCGAGCGAGTATACTCTTATTTCATAAACTTTGGCACTCAATCTCCAAAAGGTTCGCCACCCCTGCCCTAGGAGAAGCCAGCTGCCATGTCATGAAGACAATCGCAGAGCCTTATGGAGAGTTCCACGTGGTGTGGAACTATGGCCTCCCCCAACAGTCAGCAAGGAACTGAGGCCTGCTGCCGAATTCCATGTGCATTAGCCATCTTCGAATCAGGTCCCCCGACCTCAGGCAAGCCTTTGGATGACACAGCCCTGGTAAGCATGTGACTGCAACCTCATGGGAGATCCTGGGCCAGAATCACCTAGGAAAGCAATGTCAGGGTAATCGGTTATACACAACAGATTACTAATATAGATGTGCTGATAGGTTTCAGAGTAATTTGTTATGTGGCAAGAAATAAATCATGTAGCATGTATCCAATCACATACCTGACATCTCCACTAAGATATCTCACAGACTTATTTCAAACTGAAAACAGCTAAAATGGAACTGCTGGTCTCTAAAATCAATTGTGTCTCCAGTCTTTCTGAATGCCACACACAGCACCTTCATCCATTCACATGTTCATGCCAGGACACTGAAAACAACTTAGCATTCCACAGTCTACCTAATGCCAGTAATACCAGAATCATCAACTTTTGTTGATTCCAGTTCCTAAATACACCTTGATCCATCCACAACTCTGCATCTCCCGGTCATCCCCCAGTCCAAGCTACTGTCACCTCTTGCTTGGAATCCACTCACTGTAAAGCCAATAACCCAGGGGTGGCGAACCTTTCGGCAATTGAGTGCCACAGTTTATGAAATAAGAGTATACTCGCTTGACTCGCGTGCCAACCCATCGAGTGAGATAGAGGTATCGATTATTTTTATGTCTATAAGAGACATAGGGTGTTTTTATAACAAAAAACAGTAATTCCACGTGCCGAAATAATTGCTCCGCGTGCCACTTTGGGCACCCGTGCCATAGGTTCACCACCCCACCCCCACCCCCCCACCTCCGCAATAACCTATCATTGCTTACTAAATTCTGTTCTTGTTCCTTTTTAAGCCACTTCCTAAATGGTAGCCAGCTTGACAATGAACTTTGGAACAATTAAGTTATCACGGTTGAAAAAGCTCTGAATCATCTGACCCCTACTTACACCAAGTCTTATCTTGCACTGCCTTTGATTACTGCCCCAGGATATTTGCTCAGGCTGCTTTGTCTACCTATAGTACTCTTCACCCCTCTCTCAATCTGCTTCATTCCTATGGCTATTTCAGGTCTAATATTAAACATTTTTTCTTCAGGGCAGATTTCTAGACTTCTCCAATGTCTCAAATCATCCTGTTTTCTTTGAGCCCTAGTACTTACCTCAGTTTGACTACATATTGATGTGTATAAATCCATGAGGGCAAGAAATTTCTACTTTGCTCACCACGGTATATGCATTTCCCAATACAGATTGTCAAAAAATATATATTTCTGAGTTTTCAGTGTACTAAGTCTAAAAAATTGTGTATTGACCATAAGTCAATCTAAACCTCTAACTTGTCCACTTCAGTAAAAAGAACTTGATTCTGTTATATCTATAAGGCGTTTTTATCCTTCTGCAAAATTTTAAAACCACGATCATCAAGACGACCCACTGATTTACTTTCTCATTTCCTCTTTTTCTCATGTTTAAAGATCTTTTAATTGACAAAGAATGAAAATTTGTCTTCTGAAAACATTCAAAAGAAAAGCTGGTATAAAAATTGTTCCTAAAGGCAGACGAATAAAGCAATTCTAAAGCTCATTAGAAAACTAAATTGACCCCTGATTCATCTAAATAGGAACATTTCACCCTGGTGTTCAGAGATTTGATGAATAATCATTTCCCTTTCCACAGCCCGATGGATCTGTAAAGGCAGGAGGATCATGACTCTGCACAAGATTATTTTCTAATGAAGAAATCAGAGATCCGCTGATAAGAGAAACAAGAAATACTAGTAAGGGCACGCTAAGGCAGAGAGTAAAGCAACGGTGCCCAGTTACTCACGTCCAGTAAATACTGTGCTGACTTGTAACCAGAGACTGAGTAGAGGTGGGAGCAGATAGTGTGGGTTACCAGGCAAAGCCACACACACACAGGGAACAGCCTAGCAGTAGTGTTGGCAGCAATTAACCAGAATAGAAACTGCACATGGCACTCATGGTGGAAATAAATAGAAAGCAAGCATCAGCCTTCCCACCCATATACAGACCATCAGTCCAGCTCTAAAACTAAATTCCAAGGTCATACGGGTATATGTATAAACACATAAATGTGCCAATCTTCAAAGAATGCACATATTTTAACTGAATTAATTTAAGTGAATTCATAGTGTTAGGATATGATGGACTTAATTATACACATAAAGCACATGTTTAATACATTATATACTTGCACACTGAGAAATAAATGTTACTTGGTAGAGGAAACAAGTGATAATCATTGAATTTAAACAATTATAGCTTTGGTCATTCTACTTATTGTGACAAATGAGGTACACATATTTTTCTTAGCTCAGAGCTAACATTATTAATATTAACATTATAAATATTAACTATGACATTTATTTTATAAACCAAGTAATAAAGCAAGACCATTTTTTACTGTTAAATTTTTGACTACACTAAAAGTGAAATTTTGAAAATAGAATTTAACCAGACACCCATGACAGTTATATATACAATTCTTTAATGTATAAATTATCATAATTCACTGATTAAACTATTTTTTCTGAACAATAAAGGTAAAGAAATTAATTATATAATGTTTAGGACATAACAACTGTTCTAGAAAAATTCAACTGAAAATGACACCGGGTATCAAAACAATAACCGCGTATAATTTATTCATATATAAACAAATAAAATATTAGTATTAACACTCACATTAAACATGCTACAATTTACAAAAAGGATTCTACCCTTTGTGTCATTAAACTGACATGCAGAAGGTGGCAATTGTAGAAACCCACCTGTGCAATAAAACAAAAGACAGTTGCCCCAAAGCAGCACCCAGACAAGAGTTAGGAAACAAGGATACCAGCATTCAGGACCATCAAGGGACACATTCCAACCTGCAAGCAAGACCAAAGCATCCAATTGGCAGGACAACCATGTATGACCCCACTAGTAAAAAGTGGGTATACCATCTTTAACAA
Organism: Craseonycteris thonglongyai; assembly: GCA_004027555.1. Classification (NCBI taxonomy): domain Eukaryota; kingdom Metazoa; phylum Chordata; class Mammalia; order Chiroptera; family Craseonycteridae; genus Craseonycteris; species Craseonycteris thonglongyai. The sequence goes on along the minus strand of PVKE010019201.1, from coordinate 21,092 downwards.
GATCAAAGTGAAGTAGCAAATCAGTAGCAAGCCAACCAGACAGAGGATAGAAACTATAACAATCAAAGACAAGTTAAACAAGATCACACTTCCAAAACAGCCTGGCCAAAAGAACAAAAAACAAACAAACAAACCACCATGATGCCCAACTGCAGGGAAACTGAAACAATCTTGTCCTCATAATAATGAAACTAGAACAGCTGAGGGAGTAAATCCAGAAATGGAAGTTACAGTTCTGATCAATCTTAGGTCATACAACAGGCAGACAGCATGCATTTCCCTAGCCATTATCAAATATTCTAACATGTCATAAACTGTTGTTTACTGAAGTTTATACCCTTGCATAAATACCATTTAATCCTTAAAACCACGAAATGCTCCCAATCTCATCTATCAATAGTTCTAAAAGCATCACAGTGTTTATGATATGGTGGACAACAGTTAGCAAACACACTCCAAATGATATTCCAGGTAACTGATGAAAGAAAAGAGCCAATTTTAGATGTGCTTTATACAAAATGTTTTCAAAAAAACATCCAAGTGTGGTTATTAGCATATTGTATGTACTACCATTAAGTCTCATACTGTGCCCAGAAGAACAAAAACTCTACCTGCAGGAGGGAAAACACTGAAAGGAAATTTTACCAAGATTAAGAAATTCCTCTAGATTTTTCCTATTCTTGGTTCTCTGCTTTTGCTCCATTACAGGAGTTCAGTGTCCAATCCGATAAATCAAATAAAATAGAGTAAAAAGAAAAAAAAATCTATAAATGCCATATGACCTGCCAAGAAGTGCTTTATTTTATCTAAGAAGATGCAATGTAAGCAAATGGGAAAAACACATACATTCACAATAATTCAAAGGCTTTCCATCACAGAAACTGTTCACAAATGCAGATCTTTAAAAACATTTTGTAAGAACTAAATTGCTAGTATTTGTGTAATTTGGAAAAAACTAGGAATAATATAACCACATTACAAGCAGTTATCTTTTCATAATAATGATGATGATGATAGCAGTAGCAGAAATAGCCAGTATGCACAGAGTTCTTCCCATGTCAAGCCATCGTACAGAATACCATGCATTATCTTATTTTTTGTCAATTGAGATATGTCACATGCCATAAAATTCATCAATGTAAAGTGTACAACTCAGTGGTTTTTAGTATATTCACAAGGTTGTGCAACAATCATCACTATCTATTTCCAGAACATTTTCCTTATCCCAAAAACCCTGTGCCCATGAACAACCATTCCCCACTACCTCTCATCCCTCTCATCCCTAGGCAAATTCTAGACATTTCACATAAATAGAATCATATGAGACGTGGCATTTTTTTGCCAGGCCTCTTTCACTTAGTATTATATTTTCAAGGTTCATGTGTGTTGTATAATAGCTTGTATCAATACTACATTTCTTTTAATGTCTGAGTAATGTTCCATATATAAAGAGACAACATTTTCTAGATCCATTCATCTACTTTGGCTGTGTCCACTTGGTGCCTATCACGAATAATGCTGCTCTAAACATCTGTGTACAAATTTTTGTGTGGATGTATGTTTTCAATTCTCTTGGGTATATAACTGATAGGAGAACTGCAGGATGAGATAATAACAGTTAACTTTTTGAGGAACTGCCAAACTGTTTTCCGAAGCTACTTGTACTCACTTTACTTACATTTCCACCACCAATGCCTGAAGATCCTAATTTCTTCACATCCTCGTCAACACTTATTCTTTCCCATATTTTTTATGATAGCCTTCCTAATGAGTGTGAGGTGGAATCTGACTCTGGTTTTGATTTGCATTTCCTCAAAGACTGATGATACTGAATATCTTTTCATGGGCTTATTGGTCATTTGTGTATCTTTGGGAAAATGTCTATTCAAATATTTGCCCATTTTGGGAAGAAGCCAGGATGGCTCAGTAGGTTGAGTGCTCGCTTTGTAGCCCCAAGAATCAAGGATCGAATCCTGCCCCCAGCTTGTGCAGACCCAAATGCTGAACTGGGGTGTGCATTCCATGCGCAAGGCCTGCAGTTCGGTTCTCTCCCCCATCTCCTGGTTTGGACCCCGGCTCAAGGGGGCATGCCTCCCATGCAGGAAGCCCCCAGCCCAGTTTCCACCCTGCGTGGCCCCCGCCCACCTGTGTGGAATGAAATCATATCGAAAACTGATGACGTACAACTATGGAGACTGCTCTGCGCCCTCCCCCTGCTCTCTGTCTCTCTCTGTCTCTGTCAAAAACAACAAAATAAATCTTTTTAAAAAACAATTTTTAATATTTGCCCATTTTTCAATTAGGCTATTTGCCTTTTTATTGTGACTTGTAAGGATACTTTATACGTTCTGCTTACTAGATTCTTTTATCAGAAATATGATTGCATATAAAGACTTTCTTCCACTCTCTGTGTTAACTTTTCACTTGCATTATTTTAATCCTCACGACCACAAGAGCATATGAGTATCCCCCGTTTTATATAATAGATGAGAAAACAGAGTTAATAAACTGGTCTGGAGTTACATAGCTCATAAGAGTTGAAAAAGAGATTCTAACTCAGGCAAGCTGCCTCCTCTCTCAGTAGGACATACTGTCAGAAACATTGACCTTATTAGGTGCTGTAACAATATACACAAAATAAACAACCAGAATTTAAAATAATTAACTTAAAAATAAATAGTATTACTGATGTTTTGCATAGAAACACCAGAGGGCCCTCCTGTTTATACCAATCTTCTTGAGAAGAAAGAGTAGCTTAAAATAAAGAACATTCAGCCTTAAAAGGCAAAACTTGGCCTCTAAACAGTGCCTATTCTTTTCAATTGTAGAAAACTTTCTCACTGAGTTATGTAGTTGAAACAAAGGAATCTGGAATACAAGTGGTACTTTTGCTGACATTCAAATATTGTAAATCATTGCAGTGGGTGTTCTGTTAGGTGAAAGCCTATTTCTTAGCCAACAACACCCTCTGTTCAAAATCTATGCCTCCTCCAGCCCTACACATCCACCCTCTGAGAAGATGAACAAAGCAGAGTTCTAGCAACTAGGATGTCATTCCAACCACTTGCTCCGTACTCTCCTTTTATTTCTGCCAGCAATCACATTACATATAGAAGTCAATCTACCAATAACTTCAGTATGTCTGTAAAATTATGCTTATGCTAAAGAAAGGGTAAAATCATAAATTAAAAGAATAGGCTAGATCTACCAATACTGGCATAGCAAGGAATTCAAAATGCATACATAAAATAAGTATCTGTAAATCACATAAATATAATCTTGCCATTATTAAAAATAGGCAATATGAATACATATTATAATATATACGTGCTACCATACAAGTGTTGTCAAGAAAGTATCCAGCCATGTAATATGAAACATAGAGGAATTTATGGCTGGATTTTTTTTCCAGACAGCCCTCACATGCACACACATATTTTAAGAAAAAAATTATTATTCCTTCTGGGAGAGTAAAGTATAATTTCTATCTGATGAAATATTTGACTTTTACATATACACATAATATTTTAGTTAAAAAAAAACTAGGATAACATTCTCTCATATAACTTTACAAACCTTATAAGCCATGAAAATGAATGAACAAATACGAATAAAATGAACAAAAGTTCATATTTGCTCCATATTTAGATAAGTTTTAGTGTTTACAAACTTCTTCTTGAAGTTGTGGGGGAAATTATGTACTTAACACATGTGATTTTTGAATCAGGGTAGATTTCTATAATTTCTATCAATTTTTTTAAATGACTCAAACCCCAAAAAAAGTTTTAGAACCTTATCTTAAAAGAATATTTTAAGGTTTCATTTTGTGAAAGGTCAAGACAGAAATTAAAGAGCCAAATAAAACAAAATCTCTGAAGCCATACACAGCAAAGAGATACCTTTTCAATCATGAAATAACAAACATTAGATCTCTCTTAGGTCCTCCTCAATAAATTTTTTTTTTTTTTTTTTTTTTTGACAGAGAAGGGGGAGGGCCCAGAGCAGTCTCCATAGTTGACAGCATTAGTTTTCTATATAGTTTCACTCCACAGGTGGGCACAGGGCTGTGCAGGGCAGGAACTGGGCCGGGAGCCTCCCACATAGGACCCCGCATGAACTGAACTGGGGACACACCCCAGTTCAGCATGTGGGTCCACATGGGCCAGGCCTAGGACTCGATCCTCAGTCCCCGGGGCTGCAAAGTGAGCGCTTACCCCGATGAGCCATCCCAGCTTCCCCTGTAATTTTTTTTTTCTTGAAAAGAACATGAATTAATTTATGAAGCAGTATAAACAGAGGTGGTCTGAGGCAAACCAAGGTGGCCTGAGTCCAGTGGTTTAGCCAAGGAGGGTGTCGCTGCATGTACTTGGCCTTCCCATATCCCATGATCCACTGCAATCGTTAGGTCCCACCTGCCACTTCTCACTCATTTATGCACCTGTCGTCTCTCCTAGCTGGCTGGCCATTTATGTTACCTGAGAATGGGGCCCTCCTTGGCTTTGTGTCCAAGTTCTTGGCCTCCCGAAAAAAGAATTGAGCAAGACACCAAAGTACTGAGATGAAAGACAAGTTTATTAAAACTAAAAAGCAGTAAAAGTACAGTTCCAAGAGGTGGAAATGAGTCTGAGCAAAAAGAAATGGCTCAAAAGGCCTCCTCTTACACTGCTGGTGGGAATGTAAACTGGTACAACCACTATGAAAAGCTATATGGAGATTCCTCAAAAAACTAGGAATGGAATTACCATATGACCCAGCAATCCCTCTTCTGGGTATCTACCCAAAACACTTGAAAATTTTAATCTGCAAAGATGTCTATACCCGTATGTTCATCGCAGCACTGTTCACAGTGGCCAGAACATGGGAACAACCAAAATGCCCTTCGATAGATGACTGGATAAAGAAGTTGTGGTACATTTACACAATGGAATACTACTCAGCGACAAGAAAAGATGACATAGAGTCATTTGTGACAACATAGATGGACCTTGAACCCATCTTATTAAGCAAAATAAGTCAGACTGAAAGAATCAGGAAACATGACCTCACTTATAGGTGGAATATAAAACTGAAAGTAACGAAGACACAGAGACCTATGGACACACTCAATAGCTGGGTGATTGCCTGAGGGAAGGGAGGGGGAGGGAGAGCAGGAGGGGAGGTGGGAGTGGGCACCTGACTTATGGACACACTCAATAGTTTGGTGGTTACTTGAGTGAAGGGGAGGAGGGGAGAGGGAGAGTGAGCGGGGAGTGGGCACCAGATTTATGGACACATTCAATAGTTTGGTGGTTACTTGAGGGAAGGGGGGGAGGGGGAGGGAGAGTAGATGGTAGAAAGTGAGAATGGGCACCAGATATATGGTGATGGAAGGAGAGTTGATTCCAGGTGGTGAGCACATAATGCAATACACAGGTGATGTAACGTAGATTTGTACATCTGGAAACTATCTAATTATCAATGTCACCCCAATAAATTTAACAATTTAAAAAAAAAAGGCCTCCTCTGTAATTTTTAGGATGACACTCAGGGTACCTTATTTTTAAACTTATGATTTACAGTCCTAAATGAACACAAACACCTTTCCTGTAGCAAAAATGAGATAGGGAAGGAGAGAGAAAAAAGAATCCACCCTGCAAAAACTAACTTTAATTACATACACAAACAACTTATTTGGTCCATTCCTTTAAAAATTGTTTATTAAATATCTACTAAAAGCCAGATTCATTGTTCTTTAGTTAACATCATTCTTGTTTATTATATCTCAGGACTTTCTTACTTTATTCTACGTACTGCAGAATAAAGAAATTGATGGAATGCATGTCTAGAATTAGGCCATCGTAAATGTCCATGTGATAATTCCCAACTGCCTGTACAATGGCTCTAACAGGAAATGAAAAAGAAGAGTAGAGACAAATTCATAGGACCTCAATCCTTAGATCACAAAGGATTATCAGCAATAAAAGAAACAAACTTCCTCTGAAGGAATAGAGAATTAACATTGCTACACTTTTTCTCCTGACCCTCATCCAACAAATAACTGTCTCCTTAAAGATAAGTTTCTTCTTGAAAATAAAAGCTAAGCAAATTTATCACAGGAAAACAAAATATTCAGGCAAAGTAAGACAAAGCCCTACTTTAATTCTAATAGTAATCTGAGTATTTCAGAAATGTACATTTTCTAAAAATTAATCTAGATATTATTATTCTAAAAATTGTAAAGATTATTCAAATTCATGCTGATTTGCTACATCAGCAATGGGGGAAAGACGCACACTCATTCATCTGCAACATCTCTCAGTCATTCATCCCTGCCTGTGAATCACAAAATGAAATATAAACTCAGAAGCAGCAGCAAACAACACCAAGCAGGGAAAGCACATTCACAGCTGTGCAAGCCTCTCTCACTAATTGGGCAAAATACACAGATCATCACCTACAAACAAAACCTGTACCAGGGCCAACCCCACACAAACTAATCCAAAGGAATGAAATTTGGCATAAGCACCTCCTGCTACCTTTTCAAGGGTAAATAACTTGGAAATGCACAAAAGAGACAGTGGGCAAAAGCAGATCACACTCAGAAGCAATTTCCGCAGAATATGAGCTAAGTTTCTAAACCAGAAACTACAACAAGAAGGAGGAATCTTTCACCCACAAGTTCTTTCAGTCACAGTTACACACAAGGGAGCACTGAGCTCAGCTTCTGGCAGCAGAATCGTAAATATTAAAAACCATGGAGTGAGTTTTGCCATAACTCAATGAGGTTCTTCAACAGAGCCAAGGTATTCCCCAGCTGCCAATCAACCTCAGTGCCCTGTTCCTCCTTACCTGTCCTCCTCCAATGTATTACAACAACCCCTGTACTGTCATTCCTCTATTTGCATCCTGAACACCTTTGAAAGATTAACCTCTTATGATCATAAAATTCTGCACACAAAGAACCTCCCAAACATCACCCACTGCCCTCAAAATCAGGGACAGCTGTATGTTACACAGGTCACAGCATTCAGCACGCTTTCTTTCCTACAGCCATCCCCTACTACTTACTCTGTACCTGCCTTCTACCTGCAGTATTTGTTCTCCAACCCCACCTTTCCCATCAGTTTCCATATCAAATGGTACCCTCTTTCCTGAAGCCTGGAAAAATAATTTCCGTATAGAAAACGCAATGTAGGATTGTACACCTGGAAACAATGTAATTGATATCAATTAATGTCACCCCAATAAATTTAACAAAAAAAGAAAAATAATTTCCTCACTCCTCCCCACCCTCTACACATCCCACCCCCACCTATTCAACTCACATGATATTCTGTTCTTATAACTAAAGATTTGGGGAATTTAGGGGTTAAAATTGCATACGTGCATGTCCACGCTGATCTCCCCTCCTAATGAGATGCTTAATTTCCTGAAGGGAGAAACTGTCAATATTATTCCCTGGCCTCTCTCACACAGTTCCTTAGACACCATAAATATACAATAAGTATTTACTGAATTACCAAAGAAATAACCTGAGATATTCTTTAAAAAAAGAGAAATATCCTAATCATTCAGAAAAAAATGAAGAGTTAGCCATGTAAGAAAATGTCCTCTTTAACAGGGATCATTCAACTCCAATAAAATTATAACATTGTAGAGGCTTTTTTCTTTATTTTGTTTCATTTCACTTCTTTGCTTTAGGCTCCTGCCTAAACATTCTAAAGGAAACTGTTGAGTAGGATGCATCTTCACTCATCTGCAGTTATTCCTCCCACCCAATCAAATCCCTACCAGTTGACTTAGGGCAGGAAAGCTGTCCTGGGAGAAGAGATTTAAGACCACTGCAAGTAACCACACAGGAAAGGATAAGACCCAACCAGACTGCCATCCCTCCACCAGTTCACATCACACAGCCCTGTGAGAACCAGGCTTTCTGTGCCACTTCCAAAATAAATTGATCCTGAGGATTTAAAAGTTAGAGCTTCTAGTCATATGGTGTTTCATACCAGTGGACATATGTATATACATACATAACTAAGAGCTGGGGAAGTTTCTCCTCCAAGTGGGAAAGGTAAAAATGGACAGTCTGGAAGCCAAACTTTTCCTAACTTCTTACTCAAAAGCCTAGAAAATACATAGAAGAGAAGCACAAAATATAAGATATTGCCTTTTATATGTCTTGGGCTCTCTATTTTTAAAGTACAACTGGATCTTTATGGGATATTGTGTGACTATTAAATTCTTTTGAAAACATAAAATTTAGAGTGCTAAGTGGTAAGAAACTTCAGACAAAATCATATTTCAAATCACAAACCAATATGATGCAAAACTTAAACACCAAGCTATTAACAAATTAGGCTGACCTACAACTAATTCTGTACCACATTTCTTGGCACAACAAACTCATTCTGAACAACCTGGCGCACAGGAAGTGCTCAAGACACCTTTGTTTTAAAATGCTACTCACAGTGTGAACTCAGCCTCATAGGTCATCTATGATATAGATCTACTATATCACTTGATCTAAATTGAAATCAATTTTCATATCATATAAATGTTTTGGGTTTTTTGTTTCTTTTCTGAAAGCCTTGTTTCAAAACCACCCAGGTGCTACTGCAGACCTTCTAACTACCTCTTGGCCAAGTTTAATTTGAACAGGCACTTTCTCATGACCTTCACGGCTGTGTTCAACAATGAAACCGTTTGGCTTTATATCCTATTCTGTTATTAATCACAAACAACAAAGAAAGAACTTTCACATGGAAAATGTGAGACCTATGCTGGCCAGCACTCACTGTGGGTCACTCTGGGTCACATTCACTTACAGCTCGGGTCACTGAAGACCACGTAATGACCGCAGCTTTTTGAAAACGACTTTCAAACTTTTGCTGGCGAGAAAACAAAAGAGCTCTGTGACTTTAAGACAAGTGTTCCTGGAGGTTTGGGCTCTGAAAACGGCAGCTGAGGGACAGGCAGGTGGGAGGAGGTGAGGGTCACAAGGCTACCGGTGCCCACGTGCATGCTGATCACCTATCTTCCCTGAGAGGAATGCTTCAGGAAATTCCTAAAAAGGAAATGTCTTCCCTGGTATGGGACACTCACATCAAGACCTCAGTATTCTGACCCCACCCAAAGAAAGAAATTTAGCCATTACAGTCTAGCCAAATTTGACTTTTTAGAAATCGGCTCCAATGAGTTGATTTTTTTTTTTAATTTAACAAAGCAAATATGTAAAACTCTATTTTACTCATTTTCTTTCTTTCCATTACTATTATGACTTTGGCCTTTGTTTTTATTACTGAAATTTGGATAAGAAAGTAGCAGTATGATGACAAAAATCTCTGGCATCAACCTATGCCTCCAATGTAAAAGGCACTTCCCTTATCAGCCCTACAAAGCCGCTTTTAACATCCAGAAATAGATCCATCGGGTCTTCCCTCAACTCTTGGATAGTTTTAATTCAATCACAGTCCTCCAGGCTAAAATCAAAATTAAAACAGATTATTGCCCTGCCTGCAAAACGAGCAGAGCTACAAGCTAAAAATTTTTCCCAAGGCATTAATAATTATCTCAAAAACAAGAACAAAATTAGGAAAGCAACAGGTGAGGATTTGTCAATCAGTCTCTCTGTGGAGAAAGCCACAAACTGAAAACTAATCTCTCCAAAATCCAGCAGGCCCCTGAGTCATTCCATGATGTGAAGGAAGTGGGCGGAAGTCACGTTAGGCGGGGACAATAAAACCCATCCTGCCATGCAGTCCGGACATTCTTTCTTGGGACACCCTGGGAAGCAGCATAACTAGAATACATACTTGTCCAGATTGTCTCTTGAATCAATGAAACAAAACTCCTCTACTACTTCTAACAGGTAGGTCTCCAAAAGATTTCTATGCTCCTGGTCTGATTTTTCCTCTTCTTTCGTCAAAGTCAAAGACCACGATGTTACTTTGTTCCAGAAGCAAACACTGAGATGAGGATTTAAGTATAAGTAGTTTATTTTGGATGTGATGCCATGAAATACTGGAGGGGAATGAAAAAAAATGAGACAGAAAAGGAAAGGTGGCCAATAAAAAGGTCACTTTCAAGCAAATTACCACTGAACTGTGCATAATCCAAATGGGAGTCACAGAACCAGTACACGAGTATAATCCTCACCATCTCAAAGGTAGCTCATCATGTGAGATGCAAGAGAGCTGGGGGGTTGATACAGCAGACTGTCCATTAACCAGAACTCAAGCAACCAGCACCGTCAAGCAACCAGCAAAATCTCAAGCAACCGACAAAGCATTTAGTTGGTTGCTTGAGAGTGCCGGTTGCTTGAGTTCCAGTTAAAAGAGAGTCTACTTACATTTATCTGGCATCTACCAATCCCCATGGGTGGCAGTTAACTGAGAGTCTGCCATACTATAGCAGTCACTACAGCTATGGGCTGTGGGAGGCAGGCACTTCCTGCTAGCCCTGGGTGTGAACTTCTTCAGCCAGAGAACTCTTGTCAGGCAAAGAAATACAGGTGCCTGCGGTCAGAAGGCCCTAGCACCTCAAGTGGTGAAAGTAGGGGTTATTAATTGGGAGTGCAGCAATAGCCTCCGCTATAACTAGGATTGAGATTATTTCCAAGAGGGGAAATCAGAGGCAACCATGTTTGTTTCATGACCCATGTCACAGAATACAAGGTTGAGTGCTTGTCCACAATATTAGCCTTCCAAAAAGAGGATGCCGCCTTATATTAAAATCCTGAAAGTTCTCATATTATGGGATATTGTCAATGACTGTTGGGGTAAAAATAATTGGAAAGGACCTCAACAATGTTCAATTCGCATGCTGATAAAGGTCAAGCAGAGTAACGTAATACAGACTTGGTTATTGAAGGTATGACTTTCAACTTCAAGTGATGGACGACAAAGCAGCCAAAAATGAAAAAGAGTAAGCCAACAAAGACCACTGCCAAAATCCTCAGACATGGCATACAAATAAAGAAACACAGGAAATGCCTATCTGGGCTAGCAATTACAGAAATTGAAAATAAAACAATATGTGGTACTTACCATTGAATGCTGGCTGGAACTGAAAGATATTGATGTTTATATACGGATGGCACTACACTTCACACAGTACTTCTGGAGAGCATTTAGTAATACATGTCAGCCACCCTAAAATTAAGCCTCTTGTCCCAGAAATTCTATTTCCAGGCACTTACCAGAAATAAATAACCAAAATGAAGAATGATAGCAACAACAATAATAGTAATAGCAAATGTTTATATAGCACTCCCTAGAGCAGGGCCAGGCTGTCCTAAATGTGTCATATCAGAGGTTCTAAACTGGGAATGATTTCAACTGGAGTTATTTTGCCCCCAAGGAGACCCTTGGCAATGTCTAGAGAGTTTGCTTGGTAGAACTGGTGGGTGAAGCCAGGGATGCTGTTAAACACCTACAATGCACAGGGTGGCTCCCACAGCCAAGGTGCACCTGGCCCGAAATGGCAATAGAGGCATACATGGTGAAAAACCTTGCTTTATATCTATTCACTTACATAATACTCACAACAACCCTACAGTAATTATTTTCATTATCTCCTTTTTACAGATTAATAAAGATAATTTTTTGCTGTGCTATTATCCCTAATATTAAAATATTAGAAATAAACTAAACCCCCCAAAATGAGGAAAGAGTTAAATAAATGATAGTATAACTACCTAACAGAAATATGTAAACTATTTATGAAATAATATAGGGGAAGCCGGGATGGCTCAGTGGGTTGAGCACTCACTTTGCAGCCCTGGGGACCAAAGATCGGTCCCGGCCCCAGCCCGTGCGGAACCATGTGCTGAGCTGGGGAGTGCCCACACTTCAGTTCTCTCTGTATCTCTCTCGCTCGCTCTCTCTCTCTCTCTCTCTCTCTCTCTCTCTCTCTCTGTCAAAAAAGAATATATTTATTTATTTATTTAAGAAAATCTTTGAAATAATATAAAACTAAAACACCACAACAAATATTAAAAGTATTATACAATTGTAATTCTTTTCATTTGTAGAAACCAAATGGGAAAATAAGGTATGAAAGTTGCTGTTTTAAAACGGTAAATATGAGAATAGATAACTTTCTGCTTCTAACATTCTTTGATAGTAATGTGGTTTTTTAAAGAAAAAACTCTCAATTATGGAGATGAGAAATTTGGAATTTTCTTTAAAGAAATAAAATTTTTTATGAAATAAGAAATAACAACACAAGAGTTAGCAGGTTAAGAAGATAGTTAATATCAAGAAATTCAAAACAGGGGAAGCCGGGATGGCTCAGTGGGTTAAGTGCTCACTTTGCAGCGCCGGGGACCAAGGATCGAATCCTGGCCCCGGCCCGTGCGGACCCATATGCTGAACTGGGGAATTTCCCCAGTTCAGTTTTCTCTCTGTCTCTGTATCTCTCTCTCTCTCTCTCTCTCTCTCTCTCTCTCTCTCTCTCTGTCAAAAACAATAAAATAAATAAATCTTTAAAAAAAAAAAAGAAATTCAAAACACAGGTTTCCATGGAACAACAACAAATGCTAGTGCTTTAAATTCTGCAAACATACTACTTTTAGTGTAAAAATAAATCATCTAAATTTAATATCTACCTTTCTTGTACTTTTTTGTCATTTCATGATTCACTGTCTCCTAAAGAGAATGGGCAAAAAGAATCAAATTTTAACTCACCTCAGTCTAATTAATTTTAGCAGTTCTATCATATAAGATAGTTGAAGCTATTATTTGAAATGTACTAATAACAGAAATATTAGTAATAGTAACATTATTATTGTTGGCATTATTAGCAGCATGTATTGAGTGCTTCATATATGGCTTAATATATAACCTAATCCCTACAACATCCACAAGAGGTAAGTGCTTTTATGGTCCCCATTTTTCAGAAGAGGTCATTGACACTTAAAATTAAGCTATCGGCCAGGATTATAATCAGCTAGTAAATGGAAGTACCTGAATTGAAATTCAAACATCAAAATGTAAGTGTGCTTGAGAATAAGACGTGGGAAGGAAAAGGTAGGCTCTACGCTGCCTCCTCTCCCTACAGCAGTGAACTAATCATATCTGCTTTATGAGATATAACACCGACCTTCTGAAGTATGTTTACTACTTTGAGTAGCCATAACAATGATTTAACCAGCCTCATATTTTAAATATTTTTAAATTACTAAATTTACATTTTTAAATACTTTAAATAATTATTTTTATAATCAAAAACAGCTGAGTAGATTCAAAGAAGAAAAGAAACAAGTCTGTCAATTTCCACAGGAAGTCCTATGATCAATGATTCTAACATGGGGCTTTCATCTGATCCTCATATCCATTGGATATTCTGTTCTCATGAATTTGAGGATTAAGAAAAAAAAAAAAAAAGCCTATATCCTGTTAATAAGAAAATAGAGAAGATGCTGAAATAGCTCAACAGGTTGAGCGCTTGCCCTGCAACAGAGCAAGGTCCAGGGATCAAATCCCAGGCCTGGCCCATGCAAACCCATATGCTGAACTGGGGCGCAACTGGTAACCACTGAGCCCTGTGGTGAAGGTTCTCACCTCCCATGCGGGAGGGAAGCCCCCAGTTTAGTTTCCGCCCCTCATGGCCCCACATCTACCTGTGTAGAATAAAACTAGGTCACAACTAATGACATACAACTATGGAGACTGCTCTGGGCCCTCCCCCTTCTCTCTGTCTCTCACTCGCTCTCACTCGCTCTCTCTCTCTCTCTCACCTCTCAAACAGTAAAATAAATGTTTAAAAAGAGAAAAGAAAAAGAAAAGAAAATGGATCCCTCAGAATAAGTAACAGGGAACGCTCTGTTTAAACAATTTAAGCACCTGTTTCTACAACACTGAGGAAGAATGGATAGAAAGGTTAAATATAAAACTACTTGTATATATTAAACTGTTGGGCATACATGTCTCTATTCTATTCTCACCTACCCAGAGCATATATTATGAAATGAGGTCACGGAAAACAAAATGCTGTGATCTTCTGAGATCCCTGAAGCACAGATTAGCTTAACAAATAACAGGGATCAGGATACTAATAACATATCATCGTAGAGAAATGACGGGAATTTGGCATGAGCCAAAACACAGGCTCCTAGCCTGGCTGAGCTGCTAGCAACCCAAAGCAGGTGTGAAGGAAGCTGGGGGGACAGCTGGACTCTTAGGGGACTTTGAGATGAGAAGGGAAGGTGGCAGGTGAGGAAAAATGAGACAACGGGAAAACCTCCTCTGTGGGCAGAGCTTCCATATCTTCCTACCATATGCACACATCACTGACAAATTGTGAATAAATATAAACTTATTTTTAAGACATACGATGATGTCACTCTATAAAGAAATCCTCATGTGTCTTTCTTAGCTGTATGCTTTTTAACTTCTTAGAAATTAATAATTGAAGTGAAGGAAGATAACAATAAAAATAATAGCAAATACTTATATAGCACTTACGAGAGCAGCGACAGGCTGCTCTGAATGCTGTCAGGGGAGGTGAGAAAAGAATTCCTGGAAAAGGCATACTTGACCTACCAGAGGAGTGAATTGTTGATGCTCTAACAGCAGAATAAACCAGGAGGACACACCCTGCTTCCAGAGGGGCCGGCTCAGCACCAAGAACGTTTACAATGCTTCCCACAGAAAGTGAACGCTGGCTACAGAGTACCCACCCCAGCAGCTGGGAGACAGCAGGGCAGAGGACCCTAAGGGGCCATGCTAGGGCCCGAAAGGGGCTTTGTTTTCATTCAGGTGGGTCCGACAAAATATGCTAACAGGATTCTAGAGCCTGAGTGGGTGCAGCCACTTAGGAAACTATATTGTGTTCCTTCTCCTGCAGTCATTTCACAGGAAGCACTTTTTCCAAAGGATGCCTACTTGAGTAACCATGTATACAGTGCCCTAGGTCTCAGGCTGCTTGGCGCTGAGCCTTGTTTGTGCTGTTACTTATTTTCCTGTCCCCTCTACAATCAGCATTCCTCATCACCATTGTTGTATCAATTATTAGCAGCCCTCAAGTTCACTACCTTTCTAATGTTATGCCCTAGATCTAAAAATTGAGTATGTGTGAATCAAGAAAACAGTCACTAACTGAAGACCGAAGGCACTTCAATGATGTCCCCACACTACACACTCCAAGGGACAAATGTCCATCGTAATCTATGTCTGGTCTACAGGACATACACACTGCTCCAGGCTGCTGGTGAGCAGTACTGTTCTTTTTCTTCTAATTCTTACTCGTGTTGGCACAGTTGAGGGTGACAGAAAACTGAGCACTACTCTTTTAAGGAACAAAAAGAGATGAGAAATTTTAGAAAATTACAGGGAAATCAATGCTTACTTTCTTCCCAATGCAAACCCAATATAATAAAAACTGTTCATCATAAAACACCAAGCAAATATTACCTACTGAACGATTCCCAAATTATGGGAAGGAAATGTCAATTCTTTATTATAGTCACCAAGGGGTAGATTCGCGTTCAACACCCACCCTTCATTTTTATTTAGATTTTATTACTCGAAGAAATTTTGTAGCAGGGGACTTAGCAACAAATTCAGTGAATACATAGAATGAAAGGACTTTTTTTTTTTTTTTAAACAAGGTACAGTTCATTTAGCCACAGAATAAATTCTAATCATAAAACATAAGATTCTCCTGGTAACAGCAAAAGAAAGGAAGGAGGTGGATAAAGAGGGTCCAGTGGGACATGTAAGAGGAAAATAAGAACGGTTTTCTCAACCCACTTGCAAAATATCCATAACCTCGAAGTTCAAAACCCATTGCTATGAAACGCACCATTGCGTTTTTAAAACGCATATGAACAAAGATAGAGTGTAACTGTTATTTTCTAGAATTAGCATGGGCAGAGGTAAAATATAATAAGGATTTTCATTTCATGTTGTTTTCTTCTCCATTCCTACATGTCCCATAAATCACTGACACAAACTACCCTCTTCCTCCTGTAACACTCGTTATTCAGAGTCACACTATAAACATTTACTAACAACTAGCTGAACAGCTCTCAGAGTATTGTCAGACACCAGACTACATGGGTGGGTCAGGGTTATCTAGGGAGAAAGGGAATCTCCTGGGGAAATAAATTTCTTCTGTCAAACACAATCCAGAAACCACTAACACCAGAAAGGAAGTTACTTTCCTAAGAGTCGCAACAGAAGGTAAAAGCACAGAATCCAGGAGTCAAACAAGAAAACAGGCCACCTCCCAAGGCAGGGCGACTCAGTCTGGCAACAAATCCCTAGCTAGAAGCTGGCCAGGCCAGGAGAAAAGGGGTGATGTGGGCGTGACAGGAGGAACTGTTTCTCAGAGGGCCAAGAGGATGGCTATCTGATGAGGCATTTCCATTGATGATATGCAAGTGACCTGGAAGAATTTGTGCAAGATGCCTATCTTACAACTGCAGTGTAGCCCAGCCTCTCCCAGTATCTGGATCAGTGGCATTAAGCTGAAATCTATCATGTTTCCAAACCATTATGACAGTTCTCCTCTATTTAGAGAAATAGTCCTCTCTGCAGACTAAATAAAGCTTTTTATATAAGGGACCAAAAGGCAAATAGGTCACACAATACAGAGTCATAGGGGAGGCTGTGTGCCCTTTCCCTGTGCTTTGCCTTGCTTGCTTGCAAACAACAAAAACCTTTCAGAACAAATGAAAGTGAACTTTGAAACTAGCAAAACATTTCAGGCACCCTGCCACAAAGATATTCTCCGAGCAACTGCAAGTCATTTGCTATCCTGTATAGCGCTGTATTTCTTGCCACATACTGGATCTGTGGTTAAATGAGCCCAGCATAGAGTTACAGCCTCGATGCTTTGATGTGAAAAATCAGTAACAGATTGAGATTGAAGAATGAGGACAAAGGTAAATTTTCAGCATGATGGTGCATATGGGACCTCATTGAAGCTAATATCTTCATTGAACATCTATAAGCTGTATTTTTTTTTCCTGCACTAACTTGGAAGTCTCTACCAACAAAAACAACCACCATGGATTATAATCCTTCCTGCCATTTGCCGAGTATTGTGTGAGAGATTTTATACGCATGCACTTTTTAAGACTTGCAACAGCCCCCTCATCGCCATTTTGCAAAAAAGGAAACTGAGATTCAGGAGACACAGTAAGTGGGATTCAACTGTAGGTCTCTTCCTACTAACTCTGACACATTCCAGAAATCACATGGAAAATTAGTTATTCAATACTTAACTGTGAGATTGGCCATCCTAGGAAAACAATTTGATACATTATTTTGAAATAATAATTAGTATGCGAAAAGTTACTAGAATTGTGAGGACACCTACAAAATGACCAGTTTCAGTAGCACACCCCAGATGACAACTTCCACACCCCACCCAAAAAAAAGGAGACAATACAAAATTTAAATCTAAAGACTCGAACCTTTGTCTTAAGAGATCTAAAAACCACGCTAAGATGGAACTTAACTGCCTTAGAACTCAAAAGACATCCAAACTGGTAGGCATTCAAAATCATCCATTTTGTAGAAATTCCCTTCAGAATCAGTAAGCATTTAAAAGTCAAAGGTCCATACAACAGAGAAGAAAAAAAAAAGGGCAATGAATGAGAAGGCAATCCACTGAACTTTTCCAAAAAGCCAAAAACATAAGCAGAGAAGTTCAATTTCATTAAAAAAAAATAAAAAATAAAATGCAAGTACTAACAACTGTATTCTATTTTTCACCTCTCTACTCTGTGAATAGCAATTTAACAGTAAAAGCATATTTACCCCCGCAATTAACCAAGTGAACGACACTATGTGTACCTAGGTCATTATTATTAATGATTTTTTTAAATGGGATGCTACTACTACAGGATGGTTTTCGACTTTGGTTCAACTGTGATCGTGGGAACTTAGATATAAAGCTGTACATCTGTATATTCATGAGGAAAAAAGTATGGCAACACAAACAAAACTATTAGCAATGGTTATAGACGGGGAGAGGGAATGACAGTTTCCCACGCTGTGTATGATTTCTTCTGCATTGAATATTTTTAAAAAGGGGCCTGATTACTTAAGGTATTTTTTTGAGCTACTTTAAATACATTATTAAAAATTAGATTGGGAATTAAAAATGTTTTATGATAAAACGCTTCTTTAACATGAAAGCAACCCCAGATGGGGCCACACCCATTCCTGCCCAGCTCACATTCACATTTCAATACTCTGTGGTTTAGACAGAAAGTTTAGCCTGTGTTCCTTTAGTCCCAGACTAACATTTCACATTGGCACAATGGTAAAACTGGGCTATGACTCACCTTCCTCTGCAAAACAATGGAAGTTCTAGTTCAGTGGGAAAAAACGACTTGAGCTGCCAGTTCACTAAACTGTTCAAATCAAGGTCAAAATATTGGGGCAGGAGCAAGGAGTCACTGTGCCCAGATCCTATCGGACTCTTGCACCTCTCCTTTCCGTGGCTCTCTGACCAAATCCTGAATTTGCAAACGGTCAGCACAGGAAGCACCTGGTGCCCTGTGAATAGGGGTCAGAGAACCCCAATGAAACGTGAACCGGACCCAGGACCCAGGTCATGGGCGCACCTTTCAAGTAATGCCAACCAAAAATACATCTGAAAGGATGATGAGGTGTACGGCTTCAGATTACACATATTTTAAGTACTCCAGTGAAATACATATATATATTTGATTTCTTATGCCTCAGCTCTAAATAACAGGCCAAGCTCTTTATTAACTGACTCAATTTTTATAATTTGTAAAGAAGTTATTATTCCATTTACTATTTGCCTGGAACTGGGATTTATAGCTTTTTAGGGTGCTTTAAAATGTGTTACATCATTAATCCTGACCATGATCCCCCGGGAATCCTACTAGTGGAGTCAGTGCGGATGGCAGGGGGAACTGAGATCCAGCTAACCCTTAAACTGTTCAGTACCATATTTGCTCAGATTTCTCATTTCCCACCCCCCCAAATTCTTTTGTTTCAAACCAATCACTATCTCCACCCTTCTTCTCCCAACTTAATAATTTTCTCTCACAAGCCTCTGCAAATTTAAGGGTGTCCCAAAATTCAAGCAAGAAGTAATTTTGATAGAAAACACAGGTTTATAAATTGAAATTGTAAAATTTCATTGCTCAACAATGAGAACGCGTTGTTCTTTCGTGTAGCACTCCATTTTTAATAACCCTGAACTGTCAGCTGTCACACTCTTTTTTGTTGTTGGGAACACTTTACTGCACAAATGATGCAAAATTCAAATCCTGCGTGAATTTTGGGACACCCTTTATATTCTACCTGTTCTTCCTAACCACCAATTCATTTTCTTTATAAACATCAAGATGAGTCAAAAATTCACAAGCCCTGAGAAATGTTCCCTGACAAACCTCACTACTCTCTGATCTAATTCTGTGTTCCTTTATTCTGACAGGGCAGGCAGCCCCCACTATCTGACCAAGACCACTGCATGCCTTCCTTTCACACTCACCCTTGCACAGGTCATTTCGGGAACCCTTCTGGTAGTGTCCCCAACCAGCACCGCCTGTACTTTCACACACACACACACACAACCAGCCCCTGGTGAAATTCTTATTCCAAGGCTCTCAACCTGCCTTACACACACACACACACACACACACACACTCACACTCACACACACACACTAGCCCCTGGTGAAATTCTCATTCCAAGGCTCTCAACCTGCTTTGCTTCATGAAGATACCACCAACTGGGAGCCTTGTCTCTTCTGAGAGGTCAGCTCAGTGTATCCTAAAATTTGCCTGTTTCCCTGTCACTATTCCAAGAGCTTCTTCCCAAATGGTCTGAGACAGGCCATAGTCTAATATAACATACTCTCTTACATCAACGCAGATAGGAAATGGAGAGATCCAGCCCCCTTCCAGCCCTCCTATTGCTTGGTGGAATTCATTCATCCATTCCACAAGCAGACACTGAGCCTTTCCTCCATGCCATGCACACAGTTAGGTGCTGGGTACCATGGTGACAAATTCCTTCAGTCCTACTCTGTCTAGTAGTGAACGAATAACATGTCCCTGTGTGCTTCCACCTAGAATCCACACGAGAATCACTTGGGTATTTTTGAAAAGCTTCCAAGTTAAGGTTTCAGTCCAATTCAGTTAGGATCTCTGGGTGTGGGGGTTCCAGCACTTTGGTGATTCTAATATGGACCAAAATTAAGAAGCACTTAACCTGCCAATCTAAAATGGAAAGCGCTGACATAGAACCCTGTCAGCCAACAAGGAAGCAGGAAGGATGGCAACAGAAGCAGGGCCTCCCAGAGTGGCTTCCTGAGCAGGGCAGTTCCTAGACATAAATCATTTGTGCATTAGTACAAGCTACACGTCCTAAACTGCTCCAAATGATTTGTTATTTCACATTTTCAAGCTTTTTTTTTTTTTTTTTAAGTTTGGTCACTCTCAATTAGATTGTTTTTAACATTTGGTCATTTGTACACAGACATCAAAATTAAGAAAAGGAAAGAAAATATTTAACAAAAGTTTAAGGTAACTACCTGAAAATAAAAAGATTGTAGGGGACGCCAGGATAGCTCAACTGGTGGAGCACTTGCCTTGCAACTGCGAGGTCTGAGGATCGAATCCCAGCCCTGGCCCGTGCAAACCCATATGCTGAACTGTGGTACAACTAGTAACCCCTAAGATGGCAGTGAAGGTTCTCACCTCCCATGTGGGAGGCCTCCAGTTTAGTTCCCACCCTACGTGGCCCCACATCCAATCCACCTGTGTGGAATGAAATTATGTCACAATTAATGATATACAACTATGAAGACTGCTCTGGGCCCTCCCTTCTCTCTCTCTCTCTCTCTCTCTCTCTCTCTCTCTCTCTCTCTCTCTCTGTATTTCTATCTCCCTCTTTTACCTTCTGTCAAACAATAAAATAAATCTTAAAAAAAATCTTTTCTAAAAAAATTGTATATCAAAAATAGATGATTGATGATAGATAGATAGATAGATAGATAGATAGATTCACATTACACCTTACTCAATTTTTCCCTATTACATTTCAGTGGTCAACTGAAGCAAATATACCAAATTAGATTTCTACATTCTTTTTTTTTTTTTTTTTTTTTTTTTTTTTTTT